>NQWY01024950.1:0-12804 GCA_019425655.1 Rhizophagus prolifer
GCTCTTAAGTTACTAAATACTGTACGAATTTTTTTAAAAAATTTTAAATAAAAAATTATGAAAATATTGTTAAAGAATATTTCAAATAAAAAATTCTTTACACAAATAGGCTTTTAAAAATTTTTTAGAAAAAGAATTTCAAAAAAAATCTATCTTAAACGGACTATAAAAATTCTATAGTAACGTTATACAAAATGAAAATCTAACTTATACTAAAAATTACTATCATTATACAAATGAATATCTGACTATTATGATAATTACCAATTGGTTATACAATTTTAAACATATGACTTGTGGGAAAATTATATAGTAAGTTTATACAAAACTGGATTCCAGTGTTATATATAATGTTCAGGGTCCTACCATGGCTAGGTACTACCTATATAAACCGCACCCACAAAACGGACATGCTTCACCCCTAAGGTATTACATCACAAAAGTTTAAGAAGTTCAGTCATGTGTAAAAATTAAATTAGAAAGTGTAGAACATCAAAATATATTATATAGAGAAGCGTTGGATAAGAAGGCTGTATTTGTAATATGTTGTGGTGGGAGGACGAAGACTCAAACATTAGAAAACTAACAGAAAACACGAATGAGATTATAAAATTGATGAGAAATCAGAATGAAATAACACAAACTGCTTTTCTCTTAATAGAGACACTTTGAAATTATTAGAGGATACACAAGAAAATATACAAGATTTACGAAAAAGTATAGATGATTTAACTGAAAGTAAAGAAATTTTTCGCTATAAAGATTGGATAACCGATCTAATCCAAGAAATAATCTGTAAATTGGATAAACTGGAGGACATAGATGGTGCGTCTGCATGGTATAACATATCTTGTGCGTTCTCTATTAAGATAAAAAATAAAGAGGTAAATAAAAGATGAAGAGATAGAAGATGAAGAGGTAGACATTGATCACTTCATACCAGATGTGAGAAAATACGTTAAATTTACTTTTAAAGGAAATATTAGATGAAGTAAACGTAACACTTGGTGAATTTGTACTTCTAATGAAGTTTAAATGGATGAGTAACGAAGAATTCCACATGAGGAGATTTCAAACTGAAGAAGAGGCGTTAAATAAGTTAAAGCAATATTCTTTTCCTGAGATCTAAAATGTTTCATGGATCCTTTGAAGAAGGCCATTAGTGCCGTAAGAATTTGGAGAAGATGACATCTAGTTCTATCTTCTTACTTTCACAAGCTACATATTCCTGTTCCCAGCTTCATTTAGCTTTGAAAAGAATTACCCCTTTAATGCTTTATACATCTTCTCATCTATCATACACCATGAACCTGTTATTGCTGACAACCTAGTATTACAATTTTCTTCTTGTGACTTGTGATAGATAATCATTAAATTAATTAAAAAATTACCTATTATACGCTTTTCATCCTTTTGTTTCTGTATATATTTTATATATAATTTTTTTAATTAATAAATAAATTTTATTGCTTCCCAATAGTTATTATACAAATTTTATTGATATTATAGGATCTGAACAAGATTTCTGTTACAATGGTACCCCTGAAAATTTGTATCATGTTCTTCATTAATTTTAGTTGCTCCTATTTTTATGCTTCTTGACATTTTTTCCCAGAAGTAAATAAGTGGAATATGGAGTGGTTTTATACCCGAGTTCAATCCTACATTAACCATACATCTGTGGGTAATCGAAATTTACTATTTTTATAGTATTTTTTCCATCATATATGCAGTGCTCATACAAGTACCTTGCAAAAATACTTCTATATTTCAACCACAAAGCATGTGATATTTGAAGTGAATCAGTTACTGTGCATATTACTTGTTTGTTATTGAATAGTAGTACTTCGATGGTTGATTATTAAATTCAATTTATGTAAAAACATTAAATTCTTGTTCTTTCTAAACGTGCTGATGTATTTACTAATTTTACACAAATGCATCCACACCGCCCATACGTGTATTCTTATTCTCTTGTAATAATATCGGTTGGATTTGTTGTAAGTTAGACTCAGAAATTTCCTAATCAAGTATCAAATGCAAATTTAACTTCAGATCAATTTGTGCGACATTGATTTATTATATATACTCTTGAGAAAAAACTTCTCAGTTTATCAGTTCGTATTACTTTAACCAAAAAAATGTCTACTGTTGTAGGTTCCTCAACTGGTGCTATATTCAATCTTCCTATAGTTGAAGTAATAAAGAAATGGGATCAAAATGAAGTTGCAAACTTATTGCAAAAAACAGGCCCTTGATAATAAAATTATCAGTATAATATATAATCAGGATATTATGGGTGACACTTTTCTTGATTTGACACAAGATGACCTTTTTAGTATCAGAATAACTCTTGGACAGATCAAAGAAATCCTAAAACTGATTAGTCAAATTCAAAGATTTTTTTATCATTTGTTTATGTTAATTTTTTTCTCCTTAAGCTGGGATGGCATTGGATAAATGTGTACGTACAGTATATTATTGTAAAAGTATTATGATTTTAAACGTATTGTATATTCACAGGGATTTATCAGATGGAGTGAATACATCAGTTCTTTCAGAAATAATGCAAGTTCTAAAAGAAAATTCAGCAATTATGAAAGACAATTTGGGTGTATTGTTTCAAATTGAAAAATGTGAAAATTGGGAACAACTTAAGTTGCCAAGTAAGGCTGTCAAGATATGTATATTTAGGATCAAGTTGATGCTTGGAGTGATTTAATTTATAATACTGTAAAAAAGGTGTCAGTTAGTCAATCACAAAGCTTCCCACCATCTTCTATCACTAATAATCCTATATCTGCATACTCTAGGCTCCACAATGTGCGCTAGAATTTACAAAAACATTATTTTTGAACAAGTTCAATATGATTACTTTACTTTCTTACTGAAACTAATTCCTACCTTAGAGCCATCCCCAGTTCTGTAACTACATATGTAGATAACAACCTAATGAATGACTCAATGGCAGAAAAACAAGTTCAAAAATGGTTCAAAGATGTCGCTTAAGCCAAAGTTGGAATAATAAAATGGTTGTTAGGAAAACAAACAATACGCCATATTTTAATGGATACAAGCCGGATTTCAGTATTTTTGATAAAGATGACATTGTAAATAATACCTTTTATACCATAGCTGTCCAAACGATACTAGAGTTGAAGAAGTACAAGAGAACCAAAGAAAAAGAATAACTGGTGGACTATTTTCATATTCTTATTGAATGACAATCATTATGCAGATTATTTGCAATATTTTTATCAAATGGGAGGCACTTTTTTGTTATGGCCTTTGACAGGAACACTAGTAAACATCAAGAATGCCAAACTGGTTTCATGACAGGATTACATCCTTTTAGTACATTGATTTATTGAAATTCAAGTTATGTAAGAATATGTAAGCCTACAAGCATCAACTTTAATAAGCCAATCTCTTCAAATCGCACAAACATTGTCAAAATACGTCTAGAGGAGTTTTTAGGACAGAGCTCATCTGCAAAAGTATATAAGATCAAATGGAAAGATAGACCAGCCGCTATAAAGGTATTTTCTGATATTAATAATTTGAAGAATGAGTTAAATATAATGAAAGGATTGGCTAAATATAAATTTACAAATGTTCCAACATTTCTTACAAATTACGGTAATCACCTGATTATTCAAACACTTTAGCAACGATTTTATTAACAATTTTCAGGCTCAACATTGTAAAGACCTTCTAAACCTCTTGAGGCGTATTCATTCATATAATCTTTACCACTGAGATATTCGTCTCCTTCTGGTACAACATATTCATCTAAGGCGTCCTTTGAACATCATGCTAGATACTGAAAATAATTCCCTCATACTTGTTGATTGGGGTCGACAATTTACAATCCTAATAACACAGTAGTTCCTTACAAAGGAATGATCACATATGCTTCACCTTCTATCTTAGACAATGATATGAATATAATTTATATTAATGTATATTACACTTTAGGCTTTTTTAATGATGGCCATATGATGATACATGTATGACTAATGAACAAGCAGTGAAATACACTGAATTTAAATATTTTGAAGTTGATCTTTCATTTAAAAGAGTTTATGGTGATATTAATTAGAGAGATTATGTTCCAAAACCAGCAGATGATTTACATTCTTTTGTGCGCACTATGTATGTTTTGCGTAATTCACTGAAGAAGTCGATCTAGCATCATCAAGTACACAACTATCAGAGATTATTGGAATAATGAACTAAAAGATCGTGCATTATGGAAAGAGATGTCAAATGCAGCAGAAAAACAATCGGGTTTATATATTAGAAAAATATGTGATATTTTTTGAAAATTAATTCATAGTACGGGTTTTTTGCGATGTTACTTTTATTATATTTCTCATTGTAATACACATGTTAACATTTTTTTCATCTTTATCTAAGTTTGCCCTTGTTACCATTATAGGTGTTTTTAAAGCCAATCATACCAATAAAGTTTCGCCTGTATCTGAATTTTATTTTATATACATAATAAAGCTACCCGAGTTTAGGGCTTGTGTTTTTAACTCGTGTATGTTTGAATTCACAAGTTCAGCAAGCTATAGTCATGCCCAACCTATGAATTCAGGTACTAATTATTTTCCATTAAAGGAAGGCTTCTTCACTCACTAGAGCCCAGGATGTAAGTACTAGGAAGGCATGATGACATGAATGTAGACAAATTGCCATGTGCACGTGACTGAATCTTCTAAAGTAGGCGTATCAACTGAATCTATTCCTTTAGCACATGTCTCCAATTTTTTAGATGGTTTCTCTGCTGGAAACGGTTCAAAGAATTCGACTGCATCACAAAGCCATTCCAGGGAAGCGCGAAAAGATTATTAATTGGATGATCCTCGTGTTTAGAACTTCGCATTAGTAAATATAGGGATGAAGTGGATCAAGTGGATTGTTACTGTATCTATATCTATGATACGCAAATCTGCCTTGTATGTAAAAAAGAGCATTAGTATAATATCTGAAAAGCCACTGGTCCATCGATAATCATTATTTGATTTGACGCTCAAATTTAGCTTGTTTGTCCTGCGTTTCTATACTATCTATTTTTTAGATAAATTCATAAATTGAGCCTTCTTTAATTTTATAATTATCCTTAAAGGTTTTTTTTTTTTTATTCTTAATTTCTTAAGTCATTTTTAATTAATTTTTAACAGCGATTCTTTAAATAGTTTATCATTAAAGTTCTGGTAAAATTTCAGGTTAAAACATTAATTCGTTTCTTTTCAAAAGTGTACACAATCTAGATGTTGGCCATTTTGCAGAATGAACACAACGAACAGTACGATACAACGAATATTAAAATCTAATGTTTAGATTGTACACTTTTGATAACCAGTCATTTCGTTTGGGCGTATTTGATCTGCAAAAATTGATCGATATCTAAAAACGGTAATATTATAATGTCATTTAAATGTGATCGCACAGCATTTTGGCTTGTCCTTCGGAAGAACTACTGTTTAGAACTTTAAACGTGAAATTTATTTAAAATGATGGTTTTATAAGATTTTATAAAATGATTCTGAAATCACATTAAAATGAATGTTCTGGCGATAAAATAATTTATTGCATTGTTGCAAAACTTTTTTTTTTGTAAATTTTGTGGGTAATTAAAATTAAAAAAAAAAAAAAATATTTTTTGAGGAAGTTGATCAACACTATCCGAAAAATAAATCTAATAATTATCGTTAGCTAATTTGAAGTTTAAACAGCTAATATTTTATATAATACATATAATACGGTAAAAAATTTTTACTAATAATGTTTATAATAAAATATATTCAAATTTATTTAGTGTCTATAAATAAAAGACGCTTTCCAATAAAAAAAATAATTGATGATATTAACCCAATATTCGTAGGAGCAAAACCGTTCCAATGATTAGAAATAAGAGCAAAAATTACATGTGACCCTATAATGTGAATGGTTGAAAAAATGTATGCCATTGAAAGGCGAAAGGTAGTATTCTCAACGCAACACGTTAATAACATTGCAATTAATGCTATCAAGTACAATGACCATATCCAAACTGTTACGGCTTTTTCTGTTTTCATCAGCGAAATACTTAGTGCTGTCATTCCAACCCAACCTACGAGTGAAAGAGGGATGGTAAAAATGAAACCTGCCAGTCTGTAAGATTCTCCAAGCGGCGATTCTTCAGAATTTCTTTTTCTATTTTTGATACCGTCATTCATCATTTTAAAACTCCAGGGTGTAAGCTGTCCAAGTGCTACAAGTAACATTATCCAATCCGACTTACATTTGAAACATGTATAGATGGACGGTCCTAATATGAGAGCGGACGAAGTGAACATAAGATATGGCCCTTGCACTCGATACAATTTACCCCACCTCCAAGGAGTAAATATAGGACAATTAGCATGAACCAAAGCAGCACTAAAAAATGTGAGACACCAACAGAAAATTCCGAAAATTCCATATGGTAATCCATAACAAGTTGCTTGTGCCGCTAGTTCGTCTAGAAGTATAAAAAATAAATATTAATTATATAGACTTCTTTATAATAATTAATCAGAATTGACTGAACATACCAGGAGAGGCCATTGCAAGATTATTAATTCAAGTCAAATAAAATTGTTGAGATAGCAAGCGATTATTTATAGGGGTTACGATAAATAAAAAACAAATTTACAAAATAAAATTTATTGGGTACTAAAAAATATATGTATCGGATATCACCGAATTAAGGGATTTACTTATTTGTTTATTGCTTCCCTACCTATATATTTTTCTATAATTATATATGATTTTACCCATTTAAATTAATAAATTTAGGAATCTGCAATAAAACTCGTGTAATTATGTATTTGCCAGACTGTCGTCCTCTTTCATTCTTTATGTTTCAGGAATTGTTTCGGGCTGATTGCATCTTTTACGCCACGGACCTTAGTACGAATTATACTACATAAGGCATTTACGATTCGTTCCTTCTCTTTGGTATATTTTTTTTCGGGTTTAATATGTACTATTTAATTCCCGTATACCTATATCAAATAATTCGCGAAATTTTAAGGATGTCCTCATCGTAGGTTTCTAACTATAAGGGTATACTGTAGTTATACCTGTTGGAATGTTTCAAATTGACTGAGAGTATAATCTATTTTTGGTTCTCAAACAATTGATGGTTTGGAAACAGTATTTACTAATAGTTACATTGTTACATTGTTAGTATTGTTAATATACTGCAGAGTTTTTCTAAAAAGTATTCTTTGTAATACGTGTAATCTAATTTTCAGTTAACTTGCAGCATAGTGGATATAACTATGCGAAGCGGGAGCGGAGAACATCTTACGATTATGCTTCAATGTTTGTCTGTCCAGCACGTGATCGAGATATGTCTATAGTATTGGTGCGTCACGAACTTAAATTAGTTTATTTAGACTTTCAATTGTGTTTGGTATATTAGTAATTAAACTATTTTCATTTGTAAATAGATTTTAATCATAAATAATTACTTATACTAGAAATTAGAAATGTAACAATTTAAATCAATTAAGCTGTGAAGCTACGTTTCGAGAAGTATTTATTCAAAAATTATATAATTATTTTTTTTTTTCATTTAGGTTATTGACTAATATATGCAAGCAATACGCAACTTGGTTTAGTAACAACATATGCATGCTTTTTGCCTCAAAAGTTTAATTAAAGTTTAAATAAATTCTTTTTGAAAGTTTATCATCAGTTAAATCATCTAAAAATATTTACAGATATGTTTTGATTATAAATTTACTAAAAAATTATTTTATTGAAAATAAACTCAAAAATTCAATTGCTATATCACATAACAACATTTATCCAAACTTAGTGATATTATCATTGATCACATTTGTTAAAAATATATAAATAATTTTTTTATATTCAAGGTTGTTAATATTTCCAATTTGCAGATATCCTTCTAAACAATAAATGATATGTTCTGTTAAAGTTTCTTTAAATTTTTGTAGATACTACGTTAATTTTCATTATTCAAAATTATGCCAATTGAACCAAATCAAGAACGCTTCCATAATAATGATGCCATGCAAAAAATATGCAGGATGATGAAACCAGAAACCATGTGCGTCTTATGGCGCAACATCCAGGAATAAACCAAATTATGATAGCATTTATAACGGTAAGCCAATCCTTAATTGTGGCATTGTTAATTATGAGTGTCAACAAGAATGCGAATGGGCATGAAAGCATAACTGACAGAGAAAATGCACTAAGGACTAAACGTACACGATACCACCAGAGTCGAAACTGATTGAATTTCCCTTCACGGGCTGCTCCTATCAATGTTCCAATCGTACAATGCCACAAGAGATCACTCATACCAGGAAAGAAAAATGCATATAGTGATAGGAGAATTGTCCAACCCATAACTCCTTCGTATGCACCTATAAATATGACAACCGACATACATAATGTCATGATAACAGTTCCAGAAAGTCCAATTGGTTCAAACTGCTGAAAACCATTTTCTAGCCAAGGATCATCGTTCCAAGATGACCAGTTTTCATATTCTATATCTCCCTCCCTATTAATTTCCCAACAAGCTGCCAGAGGTCCTGGAGCTCCTTTTCTTAATTTTCCAACCAAGAACCAGTTCTTCTTGGGGAGTCCAGCAGTACGATAAATATCTGTATCAATTTTATTATGATATACATGGTTTCTCAAAAATCTTGGCGGTTTTCTTATTTCATTTTCTGCTGGATTCCAATACTCTCTGTCAAATATTGCGGATAATAAACCCAAATTTATACTATAAGCATTACTAAGCAAACGTATAAAAGGTATTTGTAACATAGCTTCATTCACATTTTCCCAATAGAACACGCCTGGAATATATTTAGAAAGAGCAGATACCCAATAAAGCCAAAATATCGCTACGCTAAATTTTGATTCTGCCATCTTATAAAGAAAACAGAATAGAATTTTTTTACGGAGTTGAGAGTCTGATTTTCGATGTTAATGTAACACCCTACTCCAGGTTACCTTTTATAAAAGGTATGCAAATGTAACAAAAGATCTACTTGTTGAACGAATATATTTATGGCAATACTGTACTACGAATGAGATGGTCGATGAGAAATATAACATCTACAATTTTATCTAAATAAAAAGGCGCGTTTGGGATTAAAACTACAAGTTATTCATATTTTAAGCAGTATTGGAACGAAAAAAAATTCGAATTTGAAGTTGTATAATTTCAGATGGCTAATTTATCCAATTTTAGTTTAAAGTATAATGTGATGATGAGATTATTGTACAGTGCAACAATTAAAGTAATGGATTGGTGTGACCTTACCTGTTACCATAGAGTTCTGTTTTCAATTTCCTGATCAAATTTTCTTTTACCAATTACCAAATTTGAACAATGCTATTTTTTTTTTATTGTTGCAAAGAAAATGAGGCAGTCTCGATAAACCGGACCTTCGATAAACCGGAACCTGAAACAAATTAATTTTTCGATATGTCGGATATATAGACATATCGGATTTGGATTTTTTTTTAATGGAACGATGAGTCTGGATTATCGAGATTGCCTGCTATATAAGTTCTAAATTAATGAAAAAAAATTGATGATGAATTGAATTATGATGATTGTTATTATTGAAGAGACTTAAAAATAAAAGGATTTAATATATGCTAATATATACACTGGCGAAATTTCTGTGCGTGAATCAAAAATGATATGATGATATTATTTACGGTGTTGTTGGCATATTTCTGATCCATCTAGTCCATTTATATGCATAAGTACATATAATTGCTAATAGAAAAACAGTAATTGATGTTGCCATAATAGGACTTAAAACTGACGGTGGATAATCGGGGTTTAATGATATTTCTGCTTGTGTCGGTAATTGAGAAGATAAAGGTGGTTCAAAATATGTTGTCCATACGTATTCATAATCATTGCTAATATCAAGTAATAAAATATCATTTTCAATTGATTGATCATAACAGCATCCAATAAAAAAATTCATCATATATTCATATTTACCGAATGATATAACCATGTATCTTCCAATAACATTCGCTTTATGCCAATATCTTTGGTTTTGAATTTGACCAGAAACTTTTGGAATATACCAATTAAAATTTGTTATATCTAACTCATAAAGTGCAGTAAGATTTGTCGTCCCTTTTCCTCCAAAAATTATTATTTTTTGACCATCTAGCGCTTTAAATAATAAATTATGACGTTAATATATTAACTAAAAAATAAAGTTACTTTGATAGAGTCATATATAATAATGCTTACAAAGTACAGCAGAAAAACCAAATCTTCGAGAAGGTACGTATCCTGAAGTTGTCTAGTATAAATTAATAGATTAACTAATTACTTGAGAATCTCAGCTTTTTCTAAATTCTAAATTAATTATATATAGAAAAACTTCATAAACTTACTTTTACTCTCCAACTATCTTCGATTGTATCGTATAAATACACCTGTTAATAAATTATTTTGGTAAAATTGTAATGTTACACAAACTTGCACGATAAACAAAAATAACGTAATCTTACCTCATTTAACGACAAAGGTTCATTATTAATAATAGAGCCACCTGTTAATCAGGTTGTTTGTTAAATATGTATTAATAAAAAATAATTTAACCGAATTCTTTAATTACCTAAGTAAATAATACTTTGATTTGGTAACAAAACAGCGCCGTAATCAGATCTTATAGAAGGTGCATTAACCAAGCTTCCGCTTGTTAAACTTAAAGTTATAGTATCAAATATGAGCATATCATTTAATATATCATTATTTAGCTTGTGTTTCCCACCAAATAAATACATTCTTCCGTTATAATCAATAGAAGTTAAGAATGCTTTATTTGTTTCTCCAACTGCGTTTAAAGTGATCCATAAATTACTTCGCGTATCAAATATATAAATTAAATCTTTTTCATCATTATTAGTAGAAATTCCTCCATATAAGATCATATTTGAACCGTTTTGAGAGGATGCAGCACCTATATGTGCTGGAACCTTATTAATATCTGTCAAGTTTTGCCACAATAATTCCCAAGTATTAAATGGACTTGACACATTAAGACAAATGAATTCTTTTCCGATGATTTCGATAGAAGTATCAGTTAAATATTGGCCTCCTATAATATATAATTTATTATCAATTAATGTGGCAGTGTGTAAATATCGCTGTGAAGGTACTTGACAATTTATTTCTTGAAATAAAGTAAATATGAAATATGTCGAAATTTTTTTCAACATTATTTCGCTTTCTAATTATTTACAATAATAGAAATATCCAGGTTACTTTTTTTGAAAAAAAAAATATAAATAAAAATGAAACAGGAAAGTGTTCATTTTATTATATTTTATCCTTTTATATATTCATTAGGCGAAGGTAAATTTGTCGTACCAACTAAATTTAGAAATAGATAGAAAACCATGTTTTGGCATATGGATTTTGCAAAAGAATAAAAATAATCCAATAATCTTGCGATTCGTACCACGAACATTTTTATTACATTTTTATTTGCTTTTATACGTTATTTACATCAGTTGATTACGAAGAAACTACAATAACAGTTACACGAATCGGAATGACAATTTGTTTACGGAATTACGGAAAGAAAGTTCTACCGTTTTACTTTTGCACACATTCTTTAAGACATTTTAAAGATAACTACTCTTTCATGTAAAAAATGCATGACCCGGATGACCTTTTCCGTAACAGCTGATCCGTGAATCTTTTATCGCAGTACGTAATTTACGTAATTTGGATATATATAGACTGGTACGTTTTGATTTTTACTTGTTGTTTACCAGATAAGAACTATTTTGATTCTGCATGAAACAATTGTATTTTTTTTTTTCATTGCTTCCTAAATAAGAAACTACTATGTTTTTCTTATGATCAATGAAGATACCATCCAAGGTGGGATGCACAAAAATTTCACCGCAACAACTGTATTTATACTATGCATACAATAAGTGTGACAAATAAGACCTTCATGATGATGAATACACAAACAAAAGATTTGCAACACATGAAATGAAACACAAAAGTGTCGGAGAGATATAATAGAAATTTCACGCAAAAGAACTTTCCTTTTATCCTTTGAAAACCCCTTAATAATTTTGAAACGTGAATGTTATTAGGCGTAATTTTATAAAAATATGAATCCGCAGAAAATGTTTATTATTTTTATTTGTTAATCTTGTTAATCTTAAATAGTAGTTACATAATTTTGTTTGAAAATAATCAATTACTTTTTAAATAAGATATGATATTTATATATTAAAAACTCTAAATAAATTAATTAATATCTAGGATAAATATTTCCTTTATAAACTACTTTAGGTTCAAGTGTCGTGGAATCAATATATTCATAAGTCATTACAGTATCATTTATAGTAGAATGTAAGAACCCTAATACATTATCTGGTACACCCCAGTCTTGTCCAGGACATCTTTCTTCCATTCTACTACCAGCTCCTGACAAGAAATATGTAACAGGTTGGCCAATTTTTGCCAATTCTATTTGTAAAGTATGTGCATGTCCTGAGAAATAAGCTGCTACACGATATTTTTCGAAAAGCGGTCTCAATCTTACCATATAATATTGCATTGCACACAAACCAACAAGAGGATGATGACCTAAAAATCAATGTAATTTTTAATATAAATAATTATTATCGTATTATAAGGAATTATTTAATTATATATTTTATTTACCAACAACGAAAATCCATTTTGAATCTTGTTGTTCAAGCTTGTAAACTGTCCCATCC
>NQWY01024953.1:0-11425 GCA_019425655.1 Rhizophagus prolifer
TATTATTAAATTAAATATAATTATTTATTTATAGATATTCAAATTGATCACGAAAAAGAAACAGTAAAACAAACAAAGAAGCATAATTTAGATATAAGTGGTATATGATTTTATAGTAATTTATAATAAAAATAGAGAACAATAATTTATAATTTGGTTTTTTATTTTATAGATGATGATGACATATACGATAATCCGAATTCTCATTCAGAAAAGCAAGATAATTTGGAAATTTCCAATGGTAAAGTTTCTAAAAAAATCAAAATTTAATCTTAAATTATTTAGTATTTTTTCAGACTTTTTTTTTTAAATAATATATTACAAACAATAATTATACACATTACATATTTTATACCTTCAATTATTTAAACACTAAGACTAGAGTAACAAGATAAACTTGTAAATTTCTTAGTTTGTAATTTAAATAACTTATTTATTTTATCTATTATTATTTGTTCAATTTAAAGATTTTTCAATAATAAAAGAATTTGTAAAAACAACACTAATAGTAGTGATTTGATTTTTAAATTTTATCCAATTTAGTTCATAATATATAAATTTAGCATATTTATATAAAAAAAAGTTTTGTTAATTATAATGTGATAATTTGTAAATATCCATTGTGAAAAAATTTTTTATTCTTTGATATAAAAATATAAAATATTAGGGTGTATCAAATTATGTAGCTAGACAAATATTTGCTTAACCAACTGTTTTGACCGACTTTATTTCTTAAATCAAAATCACTTCGGCCAAATCATTCAGCCGAAACAATATGTGTTTTAAAAAAAATATTTTTCCTAAAAAAATAACTTTCTTAACTGTTAATAAAAACTATTAACATACTTATGATTTAACAGATAACATTTTTATTATTATTATAAGTTTAAAACACGATAATTTTGTAAATATTCTTTTGTGAAAATTTTTATATATACATGAGAATATAATAATCAATTAATACTTTGATATAGTAATACATAAAATATTAGAATATTGTTCATTTCCTGGTCGGTTGTATCTTTCGTGCTATTTTATTGGAATAGTCGGTCATTTAATCAGCCAGAAAGCATCACGACTAGTTAGTGAAATACGGAGTATATGCTAATAATTTCTTGTGCGTGGTCTTAGATTTTTACGATTTATTTGTTGAAAATTTATTATGAAAATTTCTAGGAACAGTACGAATGGTTTATGTGGTTTATGGTTGAACTACGTTTGAAATTAACCTAATTTTAATCTTTGTAATTCCTTATTGTAGTTTAAATTTTTCTTTTTTATTTAAAAATAGGATATAAGTTAATAACTATCAAATCCAAACATCCATATTAAAAACCAATACGAGCCCACCTTTCGTATGAAGAGAAAACTACTAATAGAGAAACAAAGGTCGCTATAGTAGCACAAAAGAGTGGAACTTAAAATTAAAAGGGGAAGAAAAAGAAATGTCAAAATCAAGATGAGAATAAATGTAACAGAAAAACGTATAAATTAAAAATTTCTATATAATCTATAACGACTTAACTTGTGTTACGTGATATTATTAATAAGGGTTTTTCTTTTTGAATACTACCGATTTATCCTTTTGGTGGAAATTATTGTAAGAGAAGGTTGATCACGTGTAATGATGCAATGTTGATTATCGATCGACTCGCTTCGGAAATTCGGTAACACATTTTTGTCCGAGTCTCATATCACTATAAAAGCTCACGGGTAGTCACGAGTAAAAAAGAATAAACGAAGGAACTTCTTGCGTGAGGAGGACTTAGTTTAAGAAGAAGACTTTGAAATAATTCACAAGCAAAGATTAATAACCGTGACTTCTTCAAGACAAGCAAAGAAGAACTTCTTAGCTATGGAATATCAGGTGGTTGTGAAAATGCTTGCTGACTTCACCAAAGAGTGTAAAGAATAAAAGTTGATGTCATTTTATCGCAGCTTGAAGAAAATGTTAGTGAGATACAGAATTAACTCCAATGATATGGATACCATCCCATTATTTCACAATTCACGAAATTCAAGACTCCAACGAGCACTTTGAGCATTGTGTGGAGAATATTTTGTCCAGGAGAAAATATTACGGGTCGTTGATCATGAATAGTTTGAAATCTATGCTAATGAATACGTCTTCACTTTAGAGTATGAAATTACTGAGGAAAAAAGTTCGATTATACTATCAAGATACGAGAATTTTTTCTCGTAAAAAGGATACTTATGACAAAATGTCAAGATTATAAATCTTGGCGTCTTTCCAGAATGTACGTATATTATACTTTCCCAAAAATCTTCTTTTATATTAAAGAACGAGAAGATAGAGTCCAGCGTAACGTACTCGAAAGCTTCGCTCAGGTTAATATTGTTATATACTACTGATGATGTTTGTCTTGATCTACGTTTCAGACAACCCTTTTTATTTTGTGATTCTCGAAATTTTAAAAAACTTGAAAGTTCGTCTATCGACACTAATAAAAAGGCAGAGAATCCTGTCTTCTCAAATATAGGAAATTTAATTATTATGTGTTGTATGGCACAGTATTTTGCGATAGAGAAAAAACGAAAATAAGTTGAATTCTTCATATGATATCTCAGACGAATGAAGTTTTTGTTACAATCGAATTTGACAAGAATGCCCTTCACATTGTTCAAAGCGAAGCATAAAGTAAAAGGTGAATAGAATACTTTATTTTGATTCGAATATGAAAAGGCAAGGATAAGGCATGTGGAGAACTGCAGATGAAGCACCTGAATAGAAAAGGACTAAGATAGAGATAGATGGCTATCGCATGAAACAATAGATAGGATTCCCGCAAGTGATAGGATATAAACATCGTTATGTATCACGGGCTGTGACCAAGTTTTATAATTTATTTTGTGATCTATTATTATATTAATAAAGCAAGTCTACTTTACATAATATTTTTATTTGCAAAAGTCGTTCCCTTGATGTATTGGCATTTTTTCTTGGTACGAAAATTTTTTCTGTTCTCTTCCAAAAAAGCATAGCTTTGAGGGAGGGTGAGTGAATGGGATCATATGAAACTAAAAATATACCCACCTCATTTTACTTGTAAATTTAGTGGCCTTCTTGCACAGGCTCGAAGGCAAGTATTTGAATTATTGAATGTTATTCTCTTGATCCAAATGCAATAGATTCAAGAAACATAGCGAATATTTCGCTCTTTACTCGCTCAAAAATATTTAGAAAGCATCTCGTAAAATTCCCTAAGCACGATATTACGATGGTGAGCCATTCTGGATTGAGGAAGTTCGTCCTATGCCTTTTTTCCACAACAGACCATATAATTCCAACCGTCATATAGAAATAAATCATCCCAATCAACATCATCACCATCGGTCTCGAATTCATTGTCATCTGCCTCAGATTCTTCATCACCAGTTCCCTCGTCATCTGTCTTAGGATTCATCATCCACGGCTCTAAAATTAAAATTGGTTAGTAAGTTTTTGTACCAGTTAATGAAAGATATATAGAATAAAAATTTACTCGTCTTTAATTTATCGTTCTAAATACTCTTCGACTATAAACAGTGGCATGGATGAGTCGTAAAAGACTCCGTATTGACTAGTAGGAATTGATACGAACACTAGTTAAGTGAATTATTAGAAGAAATCTCGGTACTGGAACGATGATCAATGAACTTGATCAGAACTTGATCAGAAGATTCTCGTTACAAATGAATCATCTGCACGAAAGAATGAATTCTCACATATATACTAGGCCTTCGCACACGCTTTTCCGTCTTGTTAAAGAACGCTTTCGAAATTGATGAGAAGAAAGTCTATTAGCAAGCTCAAGAAGGCTATTAAGATGAAAAAAAAACACGAGTTCAATGATTTCTCAAGCTCAAACTATGAAAAGTAGAAATTCCTGATGATCGTGACGACAATCTCTCACTCCAACAAAAGTTTTCGAAATACTTCCAGACTCACCGGCCGAAGAATGTATTCATGTCACAGTCAAATCACCCGTATTTCGAGTTGTGAACAGGAATTGCTTGACAAACTCTCCTCGTTGCAGGCATAACAAGTTCTGTCTCTATGGTACGTATTTTTTCCGATCCGTGGTTAGCGAAATCTTATATTATGAAAACTGTGACAAAATGTCACGGTCAAGCTATAGTACTATCCAAAAAAGATTCTTACTGACCTTTTCTTTACGTCACAGAGTTTGATTCCGAGACGGACTAAATTACTTAAGTAGACAGTGAATATCAAGCACGCGACCCTCAAAGGCTTCAAAGATCCATACGTAAGATGTACCACCGGCACTTGAATATGATGGGGGCAGTACTCGATTGTTAAACGACAGCGGTAAATACTTTCTTCAAATGACTAAGACTTTTGCGAAATACTCAGCTGTTCGTGAAAAAAAGCAGTTTCAAGTTTACTGTATTCGCTGAGACGCCATCAAAACCATTTAATGAATTGACCTTCCCAAATGTGAACTCTATGGTCTTAGCGACGACCTGAATCCTAATATTGATGTACCCCGTTTTTTCTTGTGGTTGTGTTGACATTAAGAATGAGAAGTATAAAGAAGCATTGCGTAAACTTTTAGATGACTGCAACAACTCCATCAATTTAATCTGAGTCCACAAAAAAAATCTATTCCTACACTTGTCTTGAGCTCAGCAACTTTCCCGTCCAAAAATCAAATAAAAATAGTCGAGAAGTTGATTGAGGGGAAACGGGCGCAGAAATCTTGACTTTGGAATTGAATCATGTACAACCGGGAGGTCGATTGAGGTCAAAGAAGATGACTTTAGGCAAGGCTTCGCACAAGTCACCGTACAGGTGTATCTCGCAAACGCAAAGCAAACGAAATAGATGTATAAATTGTGGTGAACTAGGACATAAAATGTATGAAGAAAAATTCAACCAGAAAAAAATCTCAAAAAGTAATCATTAATCAAGAGGTTAATGTATATTCACAAGGACCTGTTTTTAGAAAAGACAAACAACAAAGATTTCCACTTCCAAAGGAAATAAAAATTTGTCAAGAATGTGGATAAAAAGAAGCAGCATGGGTTCCAGTAAATGAAAACCACTATATTATTATTAGTGATAAATACTCATTACTAGAAGATAATTGTATTGAACAAAAATATGGGCCACTTTGCTTAAAATGTAAAGATAAGTTCCAAAGAAAAATATCTAAAACTAAAGGAGAATAAAAACCAACAGAATGCAATTAATGTGGAAAAAAAGGATCAAAAGATACTATGGAGCAATTTGAAGATGGAATTGATCCAAAATATTATTGTAATCTAAATTGTTTATATGCAAGAAAAATTCTAATGGAAGGAAGAATTGATAAAGAAAGATTAGAAATTCTTTTAAAGAGTACACTGAAGGGTTTAAATATAAAGGTTCACAATGTGGACATGTGACTCATCAATAGAACAAGAAGCAAAAAAACAGCAACAACAATTTTATGAATCATGGAAGAAAGCAATTAAAGATAATGAATTTGGAAAGGATTTTCCTACTTACTTACGACGAGTATGATATGGTTGATTGTAACAGATGCGGAAAAATGGCACTTCATGGAATGTACGATAGACAGTGAAGGGAAACTAAAAACCCTTGGTCATGTTATCTGGTTATTGGAGGAGGCACAGAACCGGTGAGCAATCAATTATTGAGTAATCTTACGGCAAATTCGAATTAGAATTCAGGGATAGATAGGCTTTAGGATGGAAATTTCATACTGCGTCCCAATTTTTTGTATTTATTTTTGCGTGTTACATAATAAATTTTTTTCATGACCTGTTCGTGACAAAACGTCATGATTTTCGGGTATGAAGAGTCTTAAAACCTAGTTTTAACAGTTTTGGCATGCCGAAAATCATTCGTTTCAGCAAGCAATCTTAATTGTGGATATCGTTGGACCATTACCTGTTACAAGAAGTATGTCGTTATGATAACTGAATATTTGACTAAGTTGCCTGAAGCTCGAGCTCTACAAGATGCTAAAGCTACGCGTAGTGTAGATTTATTATTGAATCAATGATTTGCGTGTTAAACCAATGTCCCCTTGTTGGTCTTATACGGATAATCGCATTTTCTATTGGCGTCTTGTATTTCAGTCTTAACTCACGAAGTTCAGATTAGGTTTAAATTCAACATAGACCCTTTTATCCTTATAAAAAAACTCCGATACAACAAGGAGAGCGAAGAGGTACGGATTAGGTTCTTATTAATGTTAGCTAATATTAATGCTGGCCAAAATTTATTAAATAAAATTTAAAATCTAATTAGGATTTTTTTCTATTGTAGGGTGGCTCACTTAGTTTTCTCAATCCTAATCTTACTAAACGAGTAAGATTGAAATTCCTTCGTGATTAGCTTGAGATTATGCTTAATCACAATCACGCATTTTGTGAAGACACTTAAAGAATGCTCATTGATCAGATTTCGTGATGCAATCATCTTAAAGTCAAAGATTGATTCAAAAATTGATCTTGAAAATTATAAAAAAAGATAAGACCTTGGTTGTGAACTCTTATCCGCCCAGTATCCCGTGCAATTGAAAAAATAAAACGAAAAATCAAAACTTGCCTTTACATCATCAAAATGCATCAATGATCAAGATCGTTAAACATCCGAGTTCGTAACAAAAATATTAGGTATGGAAATACCTGATCATGCACAAAAGACTACTTCTATTTCTTTTACATATGCTAATCATCCTGTTTTCCGATTTATAGATGTCCATGATCAAAAGTTTCGGACATATCATTATTCTTGGTATTTCTCCGTGAAAAACTGTAAAACCATCACCAGTATGTGTTATTGGAGTAGCCGAGTAGTGACCTGTTTTCGTCACATGCTTTCTGCGTGACGAGTATTACAAAATCAAATTTACTATTGTATCAAGTGTTCTATTTTACAATAATTTTCTCAGATGTGAGGCAGAGCGGAATGCATTAAAGAAATATGACGTAAGAATGAATTGGAAGTATACCCTTTGGCTAATTTCTGCTCAATTACAAGTTCTCTTGCACAACATAATTTTTTTTATCAATCTTAGTAGTGGAATGAATATAGTAATTGTGAAAATTTTCAATGTAGATTATTTATTTTAGGAATCATACATAGTACTAGGTAGCAGGAAGGAACTCTCATCTTGAGTTAGGGCTAGAGATGCTTCCTCCCTTTAAATGTCCATTTACAAACAGTTAATTACTTTTGTCTAGACGATGATTTCGGTATAATTTATTTAGTCAATTACTGATGAAATATGTACTAATTTACACAATAAACACAATAAACTTTGATTATACAAACATAAAATATATTTTTTTAATGTTTTGACAGAATACAAAAATATAGTAAACTAATTCTAAATGCTGCATGTCTTTTTGTCTTATTTATATATTATTTTTTGCTTATCAAATTATTTACTGTCTCCACCACCCATTACCCATTTGAGAACCCTACTTCTCCTTCACTATCAGATCTCGTTATTAGAGTAATATATTCTTTTTTTCATCCACTATGATCTGATTGAATCAAATATAAAAAAAATTCAAAGCTCAATACCAGTGAAACTTTATTTTACATTTCCATTTATGAACATGGTAAATAAACAGAAGATAATAAGAATGTTAATTATGTATCCCTACTTTATTTATCTGAAATCTACTTATACAAACCTCTTATTTCAGCAGGTCTATTACGGTTTCACAAGCATTCGCCATATCCTTCCACGTTTTAGGCAAGGGAAATGTTTATACTTTCCTCATTGTATAAATCTCGGTGTATTTGAGTTGAAATTCATAAAATAGTGAGTTCATTCACTGTTCATTTCAAGAGTTAGTAATCGTCACCTGTAGGCTGTAATCCGTATAATTTGACCAATGTAATGTCAGAACTTGGGTTTAATTCTGCGAATCGGTTCATTAAAGTTTTTAGCATTTTGTGATCTTCATTCGCCCTTTAAGGCAGGATTCCATATAGCAGGATTTCTGTCACGCATAGAAGACAACTCTTTGGTGAGTTCTATACCAATTTCCGCTTCTAATTCTTATAGCGCGACCAATCATTCTTCATCGGTGGGCCACTGACTTCAGTAATGGAGAACTCTTCTTCATCTTAGTGAAATAATAGTGTCGATTTTTTTTCCAGTGGATCGGCGTTCGTCGTCTGCTTTTTGTGAATTCATCTTTTGCGCTCGCTTTGAGGCAATTCTCCCCATAAGATACACACCAGCATTGTTTATTTTTAATGAAAATTCAGAGAAGATCAGAGCCAACACGTTAACTATAAATGTTCCCTCAGATATTTGATCAAGGAGCAAATTCACATCTTCCATTAATTTTACCCTAAATAAGGTCAGTTTCATTAGATTCATCACATTTCCCAATAAAGATCAAGTAAGTATATACTCACATGTGTCCCACGAAATTTAACGCAAAGATGAAGAGGTACCTTCTTTCTGTTTTAGTTTCTCCTTGGTCTTTTTGATATCGCGATCAATAATGCTGCCTAATAGTAACTTAATATCATGCTCCGAAGTATCTTCCGTCTTTTCTTCCCTCCTTATATCATCGAGCATCTGTTCTACGATATTTTCATTCAATGTCCCTAAGAAACCATCTTTATTGTTAACATTTATCATTGAAAAATATGACTAATATCCTGATCTCGTTTTTGGCGGGCTCTTCTCCAGCTGATATTGTGTGAGAATTTCTCTAATACGAATCCAACTTACAATCCAATCGGTGCTTTTTCCACCAACGATCGTTTGATCCGTCATCCTCTTCTTCTTCCATATTTCGGTCATGCTTTGTTCCTAGAAAAAGGGATTCGGCTCTGGTCGCTTATAAATGTGTGTTGAGGAAGTATCGTAGAATGAACTTTCTCCTTCTTCATCATCTTCAGGTGTGATATCTCGTTCTGGCGTATGATTTTCACAAGATGTTAAATAATCATTTTGTTTCTGACTAAACGCTACGATCAATTATACGTAATTCCGATTTGGGTGGCCTATAGCATGAACATACCAAAAATCGTTTAGCATAGATATCGTAAACAACATAAAAAAAAACAAAGTAATACCTTAATACGTTCTATCGCAGTCAACTCATAGATTTCTTATTTTCAATCAATTCCAACTTTCGCTTTGTTTGATAACGAGTCTCAATCCGTTGGAAATAATTTTTTGTTATTTTTGAGGATTTCCATGACTGCTGTCATAAAACAAGAATTTTGCCTAATAATACATATACCGAAATCAACTTTAAAAACAACAAAGGTCATGGCGAACGAATAGTTCAACACAAGACAACGAATAGTTCTCCAGTGTGCCATGGAGGCCAGGGAAGGGGACAGACGAATAGTCGGTCTTCCAGTTGACGAATAGTTCCCTGGCTCAGTCCAATATCTCCATTACCTCTTCAGATTTGCATCAACAGAAACAACAAATAATTGCTTATATTAATGTTGCTCTCTTTCTCTTCGCCCATTTTAGAAAGTGCATTGTCTTTTTCTTTTAGTGATAAAGGAAAGTACATAGTTTGTTCCTCCTTCAAACTTTACCAGCAACAAAGATAGAGCACCTGAATTGAGTTCTTGAAGTAGTTTCCAAGTGGTTATATTCAGCTCCTGAGCCAACCCAGGGAGCTGAAATAAAAAATCAAGATATGATTTATCTCGACGCTGTCGTAAGTATGAAATAAGAATGTCACGCCCAACATATGTTTCATTAGAATTAGTCGTCTCCAGAAGTAGAAGCATTGGCCATAATTAAAAATATTAGAAAGTTTTATAGTTTGAAAGACGCGTAAAAGTCGTGTATGTTCATTTAACGTTCATCAGCAGTTCAGCACTTTATAGTTTATACTAATATTCGAATTACTATTATGTAATTCCGCAGCGATCAGTCATCAGTGACATGGTCGGTGGTTAAAATATCAACCTATTATAAAAATCGAATTATTTTAAAATTTCACTACCAAACATTTTTAATATATCTAATAAAAATACAATTTTTCGTTCATATTCTCTTCTACAAAAAGCATCAATAATTTGGGTTACAAAATAGTAAATTTATTTACTTATTATGAAATAATCACACAAAGTAAATGGTATATACAAGTAATTACAAATATAATGATTATTACAAACATGAACTTGAATGATTACAAAATAATGAAAAAATAATAAAAATAATGAAAATTATTACGAAGATATTGCAAAAATTAGTCTTGATCCAACCACCCTATCTCTTTCACCTATTTTAATTTTGAACTGAACATTTACCACATAAACCTTTGCCATTTATGAATTTCACTAAACCAAATAAAAGGTTCTTGTAAAAATAAATGTTCAGTTTGAGCATTAACAGCAGCATATACCAAAAATTCTATAAATATTCTCAAACCATTAGGTTGTCCAATATGTAATCTAAATATATAATAAGGTATTATAAAATATCTAAATTCAAGTAATGGAGATGGAATTAACGAAAGGCACACTGCCGTGATGTAAATCAAAACCCAAAGGAATGATTGTCGTAAAGCTTTAAAAAGTAAGGTAAGGTTAGTGATTGTTATGATTAAAGAAGAGTAAATTTAAATAAAAATGCTTTAAATTTTATTAATTACCTAATGATTCTAATAAAATCCATCCTCCTATCATATAAGCAGGAATTAATAGATACTTTATCAAGTAATGTCTTCGATAAATGTCCTTCCATATATAAAAAGTGTAATGTCGATTATCACTCAATAAAAATGGATGTTCATATCTAATGAATTTTTTACGCGTTTTTTTTTTAAAAAAAAAAAGATAAGTAATACTTAACACAAAATACAAGTTAAACAATATATAAACTTACGTGAATGTTTAAAAAAATACCTGTTAAATCTTGGTCTCAATATGGCATTAAATAATCTTTCAACATGCTCAACTTTTAATATAATTGGTGCAGAAAATATTGTTGTGAATGAAATGAAATAAAATATTTGTGGTATATGTAAAACAGCTACATGATTCGATTTGTCACCTCATACCACGTATTAAATTATTAGTTATTTACCTAATACAATTCCACCATTCCATTTAAGAAAAATGATAAAGCCCAATAGGATTAAAAAATATGAAAAGAGTATAATCAATAGTCTAATAAAATTTTTTGAGACTAATGTCAAGAAATTACTTATTTCTTGAATTGCAATATCTGCAAAAAAAAAATGGTATTAGTGAGCGAATATTAAAAATCCTTAACAAATAGAATTATTTTCTCACTTGATCTAACGTTAATTCCTCTATAATATGTTATTTTTTTTCCTCTGATATTTGATATTTTATTATTAGAAGACACTAATGCCAACATGGAAGTACCTAAGATAAAACAAACCCAAATAATATTTGTTTGTCTAAATAATACGCTAATTCCTC
>NQWY01024955.1:0-12772 GCA_019425655.1 Rhizophagus prolifer
AATCTACATTACAGTATATACGATTCGCTCTTAACATGTATATATCTGATATGTACTGTGAATGTGATATCAAATTTTATATAAACACTTAAAAAATTGCAATCGTAAATAAATTTTTATTTTCACAAATTATTTATTAATAATTTTTTTTTAAAAAAAAAGAAACTACGACATTTAAAATAAATAAAAATAATACAAAAGAAAATAATAATAAGTATTTCACTAACAAATTAATGTACATTAATTTTTCATTATATTTTTTCGAACGAATTTAATAGATCGTAAGTGGCACCAGGCCGGAAAGAAGTCATTGTCATGAGCATTTGCATACATGTACATACTGTATGTTACTGTATATTAGATTTATTACATTATAGAGCATTGGTTTGTAGGGTTGAGAGGTTTATCTGATATTTCGGAAGCAACAATGATGACTGCTGGTTTTGAAATAACGTTAACGTTTGTTGGATTCATGATGAAAATTTTAACAGGCGGAAATCGAAGTGTATTTATAATAAATCGAAACAAAAAAAATTTAGTGTTGAAAATTATTAAAACAATAGATTATCCTAAAATTCCGAATTTCATATTATTTACTTTATTCGCCTCTTAGTATTTTTTAATTATCCACCCCTTAGCGTTTCAATATATCCTTTATTTGACAATCATTTACATAATCATTATTTATTTTTAGAATGGTTTGTTATTTTGAGTGTTACAGCATTATTATTATTTTGTTTTTTTACCCAAAATATATGTAACCAATAAAAACAATATAAAACAGTCAATAATTTGTCATATGATGAATAGTAACGTTTTATGATTTGAAACTTTATTATGAGAGAACAATGACAACCAGCAGATATCATTAGGATTATTGATATTAGGATTGAGATGTGGATAATATCAATTACGCTGGCTGTTATTCTCTTTACTTACTGTATCAATGTTATTACAATAATATATAGTTAAAATGCGTAATACATTTTATTGAAAAAAATAAATAATAATTTATTTGAAATCTAAAAATTTCTAAGACTAAAATAAATAAAAAATATAATAAAAACTGGTAAACTCTATATACATATTTGTATGTAAAAAAAAGTCTAAATGTCTTCTAGTACAATAATACAAATTATAATTATATCCAAATTCTAAAATGAATTATTATATAAAATTTATAACAAAATCACGAACTTTCATTAAAAGGTTTGTAGACTTGAGTATATTATTTCTAATAATTAAACCAAAATATCCAACTGGCGTAGTGTGTTTTATCGTAGTTTCTCTAGATTTTAATACATCAACAGTTGCTCGTTTTAACATTTTATTTTCATATTCTTTAATACAAGAAATATAATTTTCTGGTGAATAGTTAAGTAATGCTTGAGAAAGAGCTTCAGAATCTTGAATAGCATTAGTTGTTCCTAATCCTAATAAAGGACTCATAGCATGAGCTGCATCTCCAATTAATGTGACTCGACTACTTGTCCACGAATTAATAGATAATGGGTTAATATCTCGATCTTTTCTTCGTTGTACTGGATTATAAGTTTTAAATGGATAATTTTCTGACTCTTTCGGAATTGTTTTAGGAGCTAAATCCCATAATTCTAATAAAATATCAGTCATTTCATTCTCTGGTCTTAATTTTCGAATAATATTTTTAACATGTTCAACAACTGATGCAGGATTATTATCATCAACTTTAAATTTTTCAGTTTCTTCATTATCTAATTCGCTAGGATAAAAATAAACTATTGTTGTTCTATAATGAAGTTCATCAGAATTGGTTTTATTCTTGTAATCTTGTTCTTGCTCAATTGGAATTAAACGTGATGCAATAAGTGTTGAATCTCCATTTAACCCAAGCGTTTTCTGAACTAAACTATTTCCATTAACCTTAATTAGCCTATCCATAAGACTCTTGGGTACAGCGACATTTGCATTAACAAAAGTTGCTCCAATATTGTTAATTTGTAATTCTGGTATTTTTTGTTTTCGAACTAAAAGGATATTAATAATAAAATTAATTAGTTAGTCGGACAATAAAATAAAAATCATTTATTTTAATTTAATAGTTCTTAAATTTTTACCTTGAGAATTAACACCACTTGCATCAACTAAAATGTCACAAAATTCTTGTGAGCCATCATCGAAATTTACCCAAACACCATCGTTAGTTTCTTCATATTTGACAAACTTTTTACCCCATTGAACTGGAACATTTTCTAATAAAACATCTCTAAGTCTATCACGATAAGCAACAGTCATTGAAAGGAAACGATCAGGAATTTCAGCGATTTCATAAATATTTTTAAATTGTTTAAATGGAGGTCTTAATAAAAGATTACCCTCATGATCATTGATAGAAACTCCATGGTATTCTACATCAGGAATTGGATTTGGGATTGCTTTCGGTAAGTTTAAAGCGACCGAAGATGGAATACAATTCATAAGTGATCGAAAGCCGTGAGATGTAAAGCCTATATGATAACCTTGCCATCGACCTAATTTTTTATTTTTAACACGAATTAGTCACGTGACATTATTAATGAAAGATATTTACAAAATTTATATAATTTTTACCTTTAGGACCAGATTCTCGCTCAAAGATTTTTACATTGAATTCTTTTTTATCTCTGTTTTTCATCAAAGAATGATAAAGAGTAAGTCCTCCAGGACCTGCACCAATAATAATTACAGTTGGAACTTTTTCTTGTTGCATTTTCTGTGTAATATTTTCTTTTTTTATAGTTTTTTTAATTATTGATAATTTATTGATAAGAATTTTCGAATTTATTTTTTTAAAAAAAATTTAATGTTTACTTTTCTCGACGAATTTTGGTGGGTATTTATAATAATGATCCCAACGAAGAAATTGATTATTGATATACCGAAATTTATCCGAAATTTACCCGAAATTTACTGGATTCTTATCCATCCTGTGATTTTCCGAAATTTATCCGAAATTTCGAATGTAACATCATTGTAAATAAGGAAATTTTATTTGTTATATCCATTTGTTAAAGTTGTTAATGTTTAACGATAAATGGTAAATCCTTCCTGATAATGATAAACAAAATAAAATTTCCATAAATAGTTTACAAATGCTTAGAAATAAATTCTGATTTTTTTTTCGGTAATAAAAAGTGAGTTTACGAACTAAAAGTCAAACGCAAGTTAAATTGAATTATTAATGTTAGTACCAGTAAAAAACATTATACCAGATTTGTTTAAATAATGTATATGAGCCCGTTTGGTATAAAAATTGGACTATAACTAAGATAATTTAAAACAAATGATCAAATTTTATACCGAATGTAATTAGAGCATATTTGGTACAAAGAACTTTTTATTGGGATAGTATCAAAAAATTTATTAATGGACTTTTAATGATAACGTGAGGCGACATTTATTGGCTTAAGATTATATTATATGATCAGTACTTACATAAAATATACAGCGAGAATGCGAGTACATGGTTTTTATAAAGGCACATAATTTGCAAATTGGCGTTATTATTATATAATTTTTATCAAGTTTTTATGACACTTAAAAAAATTATGATTGTAAAAAAAAAATTCAATAATTTATTAAATTTTTTAGAAAAAAAACTGATATATAAAATAAATGAAATAATACAAAAAAAAAATACAATTAAATAATTATTATACATTAATTTTTCATTATCATTTAATTGACGATCATAAGTAGCACCAGGCCAGATAGACAAAATATACGGAATATTGAATGGTTACATTATAGAGCATTGATTTGTAGGGTTGAGAGGTTTATCTGATATTTCGGAAGCAACAATGATAACTGCTGGTTTGGAAATAACGTTAACGTTTGTTGGATTCATTTTAATTTAGATTTTGTATTTGATAAATTGGTTCGTTTGAGAACTTGTTAATTGATGATGAAAATTTTAACAGGCGGAAATTGAAGAGTATTTATAATAAATCGAAACAAAATAAATTTTATCTGGTAAAGTTCGCATTATTTGATTGTTAAAACAATCGTATATCCTTGTTTCAAATATGATGATCATCATACTTTCGAGTAGTACATCATTATAATTAAAGGAAATTTTATTTTAAAAATTTCTTATCTATTATTTTTATTATATCAACCGGATAAAGCCATCATTTAGGACTGAGATATTTGATCAATGAAAATAATATTAATTATCGTTCAGCGTAACAATCATTTAGACTTTCATAGATTATTATTTTTTTTTTTTGACTAAATAATATTATTGTTGTTAAAGCTTATTTATGATGTAACAGGGGACGGTGAAAAACATTCGGTCTGGTGACAATTTTCAGTTAATATTTTCTTGTGTTATTGGTACTCAAACTACACAAACCTTCTTGGACACTTTTTATAAAATATTTGAAAAAATAAATATCGGATAAACCGTAGTTATTAAGTATTTCATATTCGTTTGCCATGATAATTCATATTTTGTAAATTATTCTGTAGTACAACCAAAGAACATAATATGCACCCCTCAGATTACTTAATTTCTATCAAGTGATATTATTATACTGTTATACAAAAGTTAGATGAGTTATGTTGAGGATATTGAGATTGTTGATTTTCAATGAGCCTGTTGAAAGAAGTGATCTAAAGAACAAGTATTTGCGCTATAATTCGATGTCACATCATGTGATTTTCGAATAAAATTACATAATATTATTTCGCATAAGTTTATTATTTAATTCTAATTGCGCATATTTATGTAGTACATAAAAGTATAATTTATGCTTGGAAAAATTAAAGTGGAATCATTAAAAAATCAATTTCTTCATTTTTGGCGAATTTTGGGTAATATATTTATTTTCAAAATTTTAGCGATTGACGTTATAAAGAAACTGCGAATTTGCCGCAGGAAGCATTAAAAATGATTTGCACTGCAGTACTACAATATCCGAACAATTAAATAAGCGATGTTGTGAAAAAAAAAAAAGTATATTTCTTTCTTTCTTCCTTATCCTTTATCCTTACAATGTCTAAAAAGAAAATTAATTCAGATAATGATTGTATTGAATCATCAAATACCAATGATTTATTACATAAATTTTCACAAATTATTATTCAAAATTTTCATAATTGATGATTTAGTTGATCTTATTTTTAAGAAATTTAATGAAGGAGTATATAGAGTGGTAATAAAACAAAATGTTATTAACTTTATTATTAATCATGGAATAATTTTACCAGAAATTTATAATTATCTTTTAAATAATCAAAATAATTCAAATTCAATTTATTTACTTGGTTATTTTAATTATCATGGAATTGAAACAAAGATTAATATTCAAAAAGCTTTTAAATTATATCAAAAAGCAATGGAATTAAATAATAATGTTGTGGCACAATTAGATCTTGCAGGAATTTATATTCATGGAATTGGTATTAAAATAAATCATAATAGAGCTTTTGAACTAATAATAAAATTAGCAAAAGATGGAATTCCAAATGCAATAAATAAGTTAGGATATTGTTATGAAAAAGGAATTGGAACTAATGTTGATTAGCAAAAAGCATTTGAATTTTATCAAAAAGCAGCAGAATTAGGAAATTCAACTGGAATAAATAATTTGGGTTATTGTTATTATATTGGAATTGGTACTAATATTAATGATCAGAAAGCATTTGAATTATATCAAAAAGGTGCAAATTTAAATAATTATTTAGCTCAATATAATTTAGCTTCAATGTATAAAAATGAAAATGGAATTATAAAAGATATGGATCAAGCAATTTATTGGTACAAAAAATCTGCTGAACAAGGTTACTATCATGCTCAAAATAAGTTTGAAATCCTTTCTGCTAATGTTCACAAATACTGAATTTCTATGAATGTATATTGTACAGTACGTGAATTTATTATGAAAGAATTGTTATTATTCTAATAAAAAAAAACACTCTTATTTGAATTAAATTGATAACGAATATTGACAATTTATAAACTTCTAGGTTATGGCCTTCGTTATTTTTGACTATACGAACAAATGAATTCACAAGACCGTGTTATAAAATAAGTAAGACGAGAAGGAATGAAGTACGGCCATCCAATTGTGAAAGGCGAAATATATCCAAGTGATAAATAATACCGCTGACTCACATTGTTCAGTCCATATCACGACGTATTATCCTTGCGTTTTTTCGTTGTTAGCGCTTCACGCTGATAAAATAAATATAGACAAAACGAAGAAAACAAATTTGGAAAAATAATTTAGTCGGTAAATATTCAGATCCTTGGCCAGTAAAATATTGATTCTTGACCGGTAAAATCCAATCCTTGTCAAAAATTTCAAATTTTTTAAGGACGATTTTTTCTTTCATATTCCTTTTTCTTTGCGCCAGATATTTAAAATATATTTATCTGGAGAATGTTACCAACTGTAAACGAACATTGGAATTGTTCTTGAATTTCTTGAATTTTTCTTTGTCATTGTGACAAGTTGAGACTCATCTATGATAATTGTTTGCCTTATAGGGTGCAAAATAAAAAAAGAATAAATAAAATAGGGGCAAAAGGAGGAACTGGCTTTCCCATAAGCGTATCTGGCAGAAAAATATAGAATGATCTTCTGGTGAAATTGAATGAAAAAATTGAGGGAAATGAATCCTCGTGCGAAATTGTTTAATAAAATACGAACCCAGAATAATAATTTACTACGTAAGGCACAATTTTTTTTTTATTTATATTATAAATAAAAAAATAAAAATATACAGCATGTGATTTTTTTTAAAAAAATTTTTGCCCGTATATTCTAGATAATAGTTCAATACAATACTTTCCTTTTAATCCATTTAAGATGTATTGCAGTCATTTACGATTTACATTAAAAAATTGTAAACAAAGTCATTGAAATAGGAGACTTAACCGGAGGTAATTCACCGGTTTCAAACTTTTTTTTTTTTTTAATATAAATAATAATAAATAATTTAAAATAGCATATGCAAATTTATATTAACATGTTTACTATTTATTTTTTTATAGGGATGTGACGCAGCTAAAGATATTGCCACCGTTTAAGGGATATAACACGCACGCAAATTACAAACATCACAAAATAAAGGTCATTATAACAACATATTTGAACTAAATTCATCACTAATACTGCTATAAAAATCATTGTTATTAAGGAAATATATAATTATATTTATATATAAGGATAAAACTTTATTTTTAAAAGTTATCATACACTTATTAGAGGAAGATACTTTTTAAATTAAGTTTTTAAGGCTTAATCGCAAGAGATAATTATTAAATAAATTGTTAATTTTAATTTGGTTTCCCGTTTCCAATTCTGAATTTTTGTGTAAATCGAAGTTTTTTTTAAAAAATTAATACTCTTTAGAACTGTCGTAGTAATTTATCATATAAAGTAAGATAACAAACCTCTTTGTATTATTAATACGAATAACTACTTCATTACACTACAGCATTGTTTTCTTCACGTGATCGTAATGAGACGATGATTGGATACAATTTTGCCACGAACATGACAAACGTGGCAAAAATTGAAAATAACAACCGTTTAAATTATTTATTAACTCACGTTAAAACTGATAACTTTATTTCCGTTGTGTACGTATGCAATATGCATTAACAAATTTTATTCCGATCAGATAATTCGGATAATCCTTGTGAAAAAAACGTTGCAGAAATATCATGAAACTTATTATTATCACAATAAAAAAAAAAAGAATAAGGGGTAATTAATATGTTACAGAGTAAAAACATTTTCTTTATGTGCGGTAAAATTAACGTTAAAAAAGAACTTTCTTCAATTATAGACTATATTAAGAAAAGTTAAAAAACTTAAATTAAATCTGTATTAGACTGCAGCAATTATTTGTTCGATCACCTGAAAATCATTCATTTCTTTGTCAGAATCAGAATATAATCCCGCCCGCTTCTAAAAATATATTTCACTAACTACAACCCAACGGTGACGACTAAGGCCAACAGCGACGACTAAGGGTGTGACAGATAGGATTTTTGTCTCTGGATTATGGGACGCGTAGGGGTGTGATGGTAGTGACAAATAAAATCTATTTTTAGAAGCAGGATCAGAATTCTATAATGTATTTTCCAAAGCCACGATTACGTAAATACAATATATCCCATTTATTGCTTCGGATCGGGTCGGGTAAATAATTCATTTTTAGTAACAGGTAAAAATCTAGAACCTATATATATTTTTTTTTTTACCAATTATATTAACCTAAATCGTACAACTGGAACAAACCAAAAAATAATAAGGTAATTATTTTTTTAATAAATTAAATTTGGTAATTTATACCACAAATCATGTTTTCATTTCTCATAAAATAAATTACGCGTGGATAAATCTCGGCATGTCAATTTTATTGCAATTTTTATTACGTGCGGATAAATCTCGGCATGTCAATTTTTACGTGAATAAAAATTTTATAAATACCCTCCACTTTTGAATTGAAGTTCGTCAGTTCATCAAAGAAAAGTAAACACATTTAAACTTAAACTTCTTCATTTCAACATTACTATACTGGCAATTTTAAACTCGTAAATTATAATCAATCAAGTGTAAGAATGCAACAAGGAAAAATTCCCACGGTAATTATTATTGGCGCAGGTCCTGGAGGACTTGCTCTTTATCATTCTCTGATAAAAAATAAAGATAAAAAGGAATTTAATGTAAAAATATTCGATCGAGAATCTAGTCCTAAAGGTAAATAAAATGCGCGTGATTGTTACTTAGTATGTCACGTGACTAACTGCAAATGTACATAGGTCGATGGCAAGGATATCATATAGGATTATCCTCTGATGGAATTCGATCACTCATGAATTGTGTTCCTTTACCTGTCGCCTCGAACCTTTCAAAAGCAATTCCAAATCCAATTCCTAACGTAGAACATCATGGAATTTCAATCTCTGACCATATGGGAAATCTTTTGCTAAAACCTCCAATTAAACAATTCAAAAATGTTTATGAAATCGCAGAAAAATCTGACCAATTCTTTTCAATGACTTATCGAGACAAACTTAGAGATATTTTATTAGAAGGTGTTTCAGTTCAATGGGGTAAAAAATTTATCGGATATGAAGAAACTGACGAAGGCGTTTGGGTAAACTTTGAGAATGGATCGCAAGAACTTTGTGATATTTTAATTGGTGCTGATGGAATTAATTCTCCGGGTAAAAATTTTAGAATTTCTTAAAATAACTAACGACAAATTTTACGTACTATTTTTTTTTAGTTAGAAAACAAAAAATACCAGAATTACAAATTATAGATATTGGAGCAACTTTTGTTAATGCAGATGTTATTGTACCTAAACATTTAATGGACAGGTTAATTAAAATTCATGGAAATAGTTTAATGCAGAAAACACTTGGATTAAATGGAGATGTAACATTTATTGCTTTCCGTTTAATTCCAATCGAAAATTACAATTATAAAGATAATTCTGATGAGGTTTATTATAGAACAACTATGGCTTACTTTTATACGAGTGAATTAGAAAATGTCGAAACTGAAAATTTCAATGTTGATGATAACAATCCCGCATCAGTTATCGATCACGTAAAACGTATGATACGAAAATTAAGACCGGAATGTGAAATGACTGATATCTTATTAGAATTATGGGATTTAGCTCCTAGAACAGCTCCACAAGAACTAGAAAATCATCCGTTCAAAACTTATAACCCCGTAATACGAAGAAAAGTGCGAGATATTAATCCATTATCTATTAATTCGTGGAAAAGTAGCCGAGTTACGTTAATCGGAGATGCGGCTCATGCTATGAGTCCTTTATTAGGATTAGGAACAACAAATGCTCTTCAAGATGCTGATATTCTTTCTAAAGAATTACTTAACTATTCTCCAGAAAATTATATTTCTTGTATTAAAGATTATGAAGATAAAATGTTAAATCGATCATCTGTTGACGTGTTAAAATCTAGAGATGCTACTATAAAAGAAATCTCATCAGTTGGATATTTTGGTATCATTATTAGAAATAGTATACTAAAGGTCACGCATATTGTAATAAATGTTCAAGATTTTATTGTGAATTTTATGAATCATTTTAATTTTAGAAGTACTATTAATTGAAGTTACCTTAAAAATTTATTAATTTTTGTGTCACTTATAAGTTTTAATAAAGGCCATTATGTAATAAAAATTGGGGCAGAATTTTTTCTGAAACCAGATATGTTATTAAATGATAAGTACAAATAATTTAAGGAAATAAATAATATTATCTCTGAAAATTAAAAAACAATTCTAAAAAAGTTTCGAAGCCAAATACATATTATTGATCATCGGGCCGAATGTTTCACCAATTAATGAAGGGCTGAATATTATTTTCATTATTTCGGTCCTAATGGTGGATTATTTGCCGATATAATTATTCCCATAATAAAAACAATAGATAAGAGGTTTGAAACAAATACACTGTGTATGTCGTTGTACAGTCATGACTTCTTATTTATTGTTAAATTTCCTTTTATAAAAATTAAGGTAAATGATGCTGTAATACTCGAATGAATGACACAATGATGATCATCATATTTGAAACAAGGATAATAATTTTACATCGAGATTGTAAATTAATAATGTGAAATTTAAATTTTAAGTTAATCGATTGTTTCTAATAGTCAAATAATGCGAACTTTAACACGTAAAATTTGTTTTGTTTCTATTTATTATAAATACACTTCGATTTCCGCCTGTTAAAATTTTCATCATCAAATAAGAAGTTCAAAGTTAATTTATCAGATACAAAATCTAAACTAAAATGAATCCAACAAAAGTTAACGTTGTTTCAAACCCAGCAGTCATCATCGTTTCTTCTGAAGTAACAGAAAAACCTCTCAATCCTACAAACCAATGTTCTATAATGTAATATACTGTACATACAGTCTGTACACATGTGCAAAATTCTCATGAGTTGGCCTGGTGCTACTTCCGATCTATTAAATTCGTACGAAATATCAGTTTTTTCTGAATTAAATAATAATGAAGAAATTAATGTATAATAATTTTTTAATTGTATTTTTTTTTGTATTATTTCATTTATTCTATATATCATAGTTTTTTTTCTAAACAAATTTAATAAATTATTGAAACTTTTTTTTACAATCATAATTTTTAAGTGTCATATAAAAACTTGATAAAATTATATAATAATAATGCCAATTTGCAAATTCCTTTATAAAAACTATTTATTCGCATTCTCGCTATATTTTAAGTAAGTACAGTCTGTACAGATCATATAATATAATCTTAAGCCAATAAATGTCGCAGGGCATATCTTACTCAAAAAGAAGAAACTCGCCTCACGTTATCATTAAAAAAATTCATTAATAAATTTTTAATACTTACTATACCACTACTATACCCAGTAAAAAATTCTTGTACCAAATATGCGCTAATTATAAAATGTGCTCATTTGTTATAAAATTTGATCATATCTGGCTCATATACATAAATTTAATACAAATCTGGTACAAGTACAATGGTACTAACATTAATAATTAACTTGCGTTTGACTTTTAGTTCGTAAACCCACTTTTATTACCAAAAAAAAAATCAGAATTTATTTTCTAAGCATTTGTAAACTATTTATGGAAATTTTATTTTGATTATCATTTATAGAAGGATTTTACTATTTATTAACAACATTAACATATGTATATAACGTATATAACAAATAAAATTTCCTTATTTACAATGATGTTACATTCGGATAAATTTCGGGAAATCACAAGATAAATTTTGTGGATATAAATTTCGGGTAAATTTCGGTATATCAATAATCAATTTCTTCGTTGGGATCATTATTATAAATACTCCACCAAAATTCGTCGAGAAAAGTAAATATTAAATTTTTTTTAAAAAAAATAAATTCGAAATTCCTATCAATAAATTTTTCAATAATTAAAAAAACCATAAATAAAAAAGAAAATGCAACAAAAAAAAGTTCCAACTGTAATTATTATTGGTGCAGGTCCGGGAGGACTTACTCTTTATCATTCTTTGATGAAAAACAGAGATAAAAAAGAATTCAATGTAAAAATCTTTGAGCGAGAATCTGGTCCTAAAGGTAAAAATTATATAAATTTCGTAAATATCTTTCATTAATATTGTCACGTGACTAACTTCGTGTTTAAAAAAAAAAATTTAGATCGATGGCAAGGTTATCATATAGGCTTTACGTCTCACGGCTTTCGATCACTTATGAATTGTATTCCATCTTCAGTCGCTTTAAACCTACCGAAAGCAATTCCAAATCCAATTCCTGATGTAGAATACCATGGGGTTTCTGTCAATGATCATGAGGGTAATCTTTTATTAAGACCTCCATTTAAACAATTTAAAAATATTTATGAAATCGCTGAAATCCCTGATCGTTTCCTTTCAATGACTGTTGCTTATCGTGATAGGCTTAGAGATGTTTTATTAGAAAATGTTCCAGTTCAATGGGGTAAGAAGTTTGTCAAATATGAAGAAACTGACGAAGGCGTTTGGGTAAATTTCGATGATGGCTCACAAGAATTTTGCGACATTTTAGTTGATGCAAGTGGAGTTAATTCTCAAGGTAAAAATTTAAGAACTATTAAATTAAAATTTATTGTCCGATCCTTTAGTTCGAAAACAAAAAATACCAGAATTACAAATTAACAATATTGGAGCAACTTTTGTTAATGCAAATGTCGCTGTACCCAAGAATCTTATGGATAGGCTAATTAAGGTTA
>NQWY01024956.1:0-11390 GCA_019425655.1 Rhizophagus prolifer
TGACATGTATTTACCATAATAAATTTGACCATTTCATGTGCGGAGGAAATTAACTGCATAACAGAATAAACTGATTTGTATAATCTGTACAACATGTAAACGAGAAATCAATGCAATTATTAAAATGATCAACCGTTTGCGTAAATCATAACATCAATTATTTATTTATTTTAGTCAAAGTTTATTAATTTAAGCTTAAGAAAAATTTTACTAGATATTATTTGGAAATGACTAAGAATCGAATATTTGTAATTAAGAAACTTAGAAATTTTGAGAAACGATTGATTAATGGTCGATCTAATTTGAATAAGCTGACAAGTGACAATCCATCCCTAATTTGGGCGATAATCTAAACCAAAAGTAATTATACTGGTGTGACCCCTTTTAGTGTAGCAGGTAGGTTTCACGAGCCATAAATGGTTGTCCCCTTCTTCGATTTTTTTGTTTAGTTTTATTTTATTGTTTCGATCATAGAGGTAAATTTCCATTTCTCCAAATTTATTTTTTGAAAAAGAAAATAACCAAATTTGTTTAAATTTTTCTTTCATGAAAGTATCATTTTTCTAACTTATTATTTCGATCATTAGGGCTAAAAATTAGTTGACATATTGTGTTTAGATAGATCTATTTTATTGTTTAGCTCATTAAAGTTGTAATCTGGCATAAACATGTATCAGAAATTTACCATAACCAAAATTAAATTGGGCTGAAATTAATTGTTGACTAATTTTGTTTAGATTCATTTTATTGTTTAGCTCATCAAAGCTGTGAATCTGTGATCTGATGTTAAACATGAATCAAGAGATCACAATTAAATTGGGCTGGAGTTAAATTAACGCTTGATTAATTTTGTTTAGATCCATTTTATTGTTTAGCTCATTATAGTTGTAATCTGGTATAAACATGTATCAGATTTACCACAACCAAAATGAGTTTGGCTGGAATTAAATTAATTCTGCCCAAGTTTTGATATCTGGTCAGATCAGAACATCTTGTCATTTATGCTTGAGCCGTATGCGGTGAAAGTCGTACGTACGAAATTTAAGTAATTAGGTAAAATATCTGGGCACGGTTCTACATATTATCACGTTCATAAGGTAAAAAACGTTATTTTTCCATATTAAAAAATTGAATTAATATTGTTTTACGAATAAAAAGTTATAAAGACGTTTTCTTGATATTGTTAGTATCCTTTATTTTGCTTACAAATTGTTTCATAAATCATTTTTGTCGAAAGATGGATAAATGTTTTTATCTTATTATTCTCGAAACATAAAATATCTCACTACTCTTTAACTTGTAATAAAAATATGTTTGATCTCGGAAAAAAATTCTCTTAATTATTATTATTTTGTCAAATTTGTCGAAAAAAAATTTTTTTACATGTTACTGATCCCAAACATTTCTCCGTAAACGTTTTTAATATTGTCTAAAATTGTCAAAGAAAAATGGTTAAAGTGGAAAATTTTTATTTCAATAATTTAAAAATTCTCCAAAGTTGTCGAAACAAAAAACGCTTAATAAATTATAAGATTCTGAAGCTATAAATACAAGCTCTATTTCCATAAAATTTTGATCAAAAAAAAAAGAATTAATTAAAATCGACAGAAGTATTAAATAGTAATTTATGCTTTTTCTTATTCCTCTTTACCATCTTTGCAATCGTTAACGCTATACCTAGCAAACATTTAGAAGAACGTGGTATCTCATGCAGTTTTGGCGATGCTGGTTGCAGTAAGTATTTTTAATTATTCAATACTGCTGTAATTTTATAAATCTTGTTTTTTTTCAATACTAATATTTTTATTTAAAAAAAATCATTAGAGGCTTCCTGTTTCAGCAGAAATGGTTGTTGCTGTAATAAATGTAATGGACAGGCTTGTAATAATATTTGCAATTGCGCTTGTAGTTGCTTTTAATAACAAAGTCTAATATCAGAATTTAAAAAATAGCAATCATACATTCACATTTTGTAACTGCAATATATGTTTTAATTCATTTGTTTGTCATATTTATTTTTTTTTTCATAGAAATAAAAATAAAACAATAACGCAGTACGCGTAATTCTTCTGATATTTTATTGGTTAATGTTTGCAATACGTGATTATAAGTTTAAAATAATTATAAAAGTCATGCAAAACAAAATATAAAAAATTTTCTAGAATTTTTAGAACTCCACGCTTATTAAGATTTTCAACGCATTACGCATAACCAAATATATATTTACATCCGCTAATTGAAGTTTTCCTCCAAATTACCAAATGTTTAAGTTGAGTCATCAATTACTATCAAGTAATCTGAATAAAAACAAAAATAAAGTGTAAATTCCTAAAGTTTGATTGCAATTCTTACGTAGCGTTTAAATTTTCTCGCAATTTCAGGAGTAATATTATTAATGATCGATGATTTACTGCATTATGTAATAAGTCATTTACTTAAATAATTGGATATTAGTCCGATATATTTATTTAATTCATGTGTAAAATTAATAAAGATATAATATATATTCAAATTTCAAAAAATACTGTATTTGTAGCGGTGGAAGAAGTTTATTAATAAAATAGCTATGGATTAAATAAGATTAACTTGCATTTTTAAGCTACTGACAAGTTAGTGAATCTATCGCGATGTATTCCTTTATATATTGTATATATTTTTAGTTTTTAAACTTGTTAACACAAATACGTAAAGTGTACAGCAATTAAGCCGTAATACATTATTAATATATTACTTTTTAATACTACATTTACAATAAATCTTCTAATCGCTACATTTTTTAAAATCTATAAATATCTTCAATATTAATTGCAAAATGATTTAGTACAACAGAAAATCGCATTTAAAAATCTTGCAACTTTTCATTATTATATTATAGATGATAAGAAGTGCACTATTGCTTGTTCACGAAAATTACGTATAGCACCGATCCTATTGTAGGACTGCAGGTACCGACGAGTCGAGTTTACATGGTAGATCATATGCTATGCTCACCCATGCATAGTATTATACTGCTCCACCTTCTTACCCAAGTACCTCACCTACAATATTATTTAAGCTTGAAGATGAAAAGAAATTTATAATAAAATAGATATGAACGAGGCGAAGGGAATGAAAGGAAGTGGAGAGGAAAAGGGAAAGAGGGAAAAAAGGAAAGAAGGGGGAAAGTGAGAGAAAAAGTATAGAGCGAGAAAGGAAAGTAAGAAAGAACGAAGGGAAGGGGAAGAGAAAGAAGAAAAAGAAAGGATGAGAGGAAGTGAGATAGGAAACAGGAAAAAGCGTAAGAGTAGACAGGGGATAAGAGAAGGAATGGAAAGAGTAAGAAGGGAAGAACGAGAAGAAAGAAAGGAAGGAAGGGATGTAACTTATAATCAGAGTATGAATCAATAAATTATTTTTCGAGCTGGAAAAAATTTTTTTATCCAATCATCACTCAGCACTACATAACTAGTAAGGCTCTACAAAGACAAACTTCGGCAAAGTATATATTTCGGTGAAAGTTAAATTATAATGTTACTCAAATCGTTGTTTTCAAACCATAATCTCCTCCTTTATTTGACGACATTTTTCACGCTATATATTATTAAAATTAATCTACTTTAAATATTTTATCGATTATTTAATCCCTAGAAAAAAAATTAAAAGCATTTCATTTAAAAATCCATTATATATTTCACTTTAAACTATGAAATTTGCCTCGCTTTACAGCCGCGAATACATATTTTATGAAAATGATAAAGATAAATAACAAAATCTTTATAATTTTTATGAAAGTTCTTCAAAAAGCAAATAATTATAATTGATTTAATTGTAATAAATAAATGTTCGTTGTCAATAATCAATAAAGCGGAATAAAGTTTAGGTTCTTTAATCGACATTTACGTGTTCAATGTAATGTATTGTAACATTACCACAAATATTGACGTTAATTATTGTAAAAAATAAAGTTTTTTATAAGTTCCGCAATTCCGTTACTGATTATGGATTGTATTTTATAACATTTTTTTGAAAATTTTTTATACGCATTTTTCAATATAAATAGTATGCTAAATTCCCTAACTCTACGTTAAATTATTTTGCGATAATTTCAAAAAAAAATAACTTCTATTCTAAACATTTTAATTTCACAATTATCAAAGAAACCAACTTTTATTTTCAAACAATTCCAGAATCATCATGAGATTGTTCATCTTAATACTTTCTCTCGCAATTGTAGCTTTTAGTACATTCGTTAATGTTACGCCAAAGAGATGATAAAATTAGTAGAATACAATCAAGCTACCAATAATCAAAAAAGAGACAGTGCATCAACTTCCAATTGGAAAAGAGGCGACCCAATTAGTAGAGTGCCAACGGCTTTTAATAATAAAAGATCTTTGATTGATAAACAGTACCCTTACGTGATATCATTATTGTTATGATAAATGCAGTCCCAATTATTCAGTCTGCTCAACTACTAATACATGCGTTTTAACATGTTAAACGAAGTTTTTGTACCTACCTCTAACGCCAACACCAACGGTCTAATTTTTGATTGTTCTTTATATTTGGAAGAATAGTATTGGATATTTTATTATTAATATTAGTATTCTAATAATTATGTAATCTAACAATTATGTATAATTTCATTATATTAATGAATGTATTTTTTCATTTCATTAAATTAGTTCAATCGTTCGTAAAACTTTTATATTTCATGTTACATGTTTATGTATTATTTAAATAAATAAATAAATTTATATCTTGTTTATTTAACGGATTGATCAAAAGTATTTCATATATGAAAAATTAAAAATACCCGATTCTTTGTAGCTTTTACTACCCAATAGAGTTCGTAATCGTTATCCGCTAAAAAACGGATATCTACGGATATTTGGATAACCAGATTGAACGGATAGCAAGTAAATCGGATGTCCGGATGAACGTATCCAAACTTTACTTCCTAAATTAAATAAACCGATATATAATTGATGTTTATTAAATATGAAAAGTCATTTAATGATTGTTTGATAATAAAGCAGTAATTTATTTTCATTTTGAAACAAAGAATTTTCCGGATTAAGGCTAGATTAAAATTGGGCAAGAGAAAAACTATCAATTTTGTACAGAAAAAAAAATTTCTAACCATTTTTTTTTTATTATTTCCAAAAAGTTTTAGAAATAAATTTGCGGTATAATGAAAAATAATTAGCCGCAACGTGATCCGGAACCGGCTCAGGCGTAAATCGCTGTGGAATTCCATGGGATTTTCTGCGATTAAACCGGGTCCGAATGACCAGCAATCAGGAATGCAGCTCCGTTTTTCGGCTAACTACAATTTACAATTTTCCCCTGCATCACCGTGAAAGGTGCATTTTGCATCACACCCTGTCACATCCATTTTTACTAAGTATTTCAGGGACTTAGAATTTTTTCGGTTAGTGAAATCCTATTCGCCCTTATTTATCACTGTGCGCCACACTTTAATTCCGGCCGGCCCACTTAATGCCGGCTCTGTAGGTGCTTTTTTACGCAGGGGTAGTTCTAACTACACCATTATATGAGCGACTAGTTTAGAATCTCGAATTTATTTACATTTGAAATTAAATACAATAACACGATCGATAAATTTAAAAAATATTACTAGCACATACAAGCTTTCCATCCTTTATTTTGAAATTGTATTTACACCTAATTGTTAAAATAACGATAATATGATCATCAAAACAAATGTACTTAAAAGTTAAATCCCAAATAAAAAAAAAAGTTAGTTATCTTTGAATGTAATACAAATAAATTGTTCATTATTTGACTAAAGTATTACATACGATAAAAAAGATTAATCGATTATTTAACGTTAAATCTAGTAAAAAAGAATAAAAATAAAATATGCATGCAATAAAAATTACATGACCACATCGTTGTTGAACTCCTTTATCGTAATTTTTTTTTATGAAATGGGATAGGTTAAAATTCGTAATTATTAATTTTTTTATGCCATACATAAGAATCATGAGATTTTTTTGTATTAACCTTTTTGGGTTACTCAAAGGGAAACAGTGGGTTAATACCTTTTTAATAATACCATTTAATATTCTTCCTATACATTTCAACGATACATATAAGAATATTCTTAAATTTATTATTCCTAAAAGACAAATTATCGTTACTGTAAATAATTAATTATTATGAAATATTAAAAAAAATCTAATTTAGCCTATTTAAAAATAAAATTAAGTTTTCGCATTTGTTGCTTTAAGTGCAGTAATTATTGTATATTGTTTACGAATATTTTTTTTTCCTACATACGTAGCATATTTGTTTATAGAATTATTGTTAACAAAATCTTAATTTTTCCTGATAATTTTGAGACCGCAATTATTAAATGTCAGCTAATTGATCTAATTGCATAAATGAATGTTCGATAAGTCACAACAGATAGTAGAAATCGAATTGGAGAATATGAAGGTACTATTATTGATTCGATAATCCTGCTATCGAAATTTATGCAAGCGTTCTCAAATCAGAAAAACGATGAAGGTGAATTTTTCTTACATATATAACTGATTATTTTATAAAATTTTGTATTTAATAATAACAAAATCTCAAAATTGTTCACGAAAATTTTAAAAGAATTTCCGAAATGATAACACTTGTCAACAATCAATAAAACGGAATAAAGTTTATGTTCTTTTTATCGCATTTACGTTCTTAATGTAATATATTGCAATGTTATCACAAATAAAAAATAAGGTTTTTTATAAATCTTAAAATTTCGTAACTCCGCCAAAACAATCCTTACTGATTTGGGATTGTGCAATATTTTAATAACATTCTTTTTGAAAATTCTTAATATGCGTTTTTCATTATAAATAGTGTGCTAAATTCCCTAACTTTACGTTAAGTTTTTTCACTACAATTTAAGAAAATAACTTCTATTCTGAACAATTCTAAAATTTCACAACAATTTATCTTTTTTATTCAAACCATTACAAAATTATCATGAGATTATTTGTCTTAATACTTGCTTTCGCAATTGTAGCTTTCAGTACATTCGTTACTGCTACGCCAACTGAAGAAAAAAGAGGTGATAAAATTAGTAGAGTACCATCAGCTACCAATAATCAAAAAAGAGGTTCTCCTGGTTGGAAAAAAGGCGGCTCAACTAGTAGAGTACCAACGGCTTTTAATAATAAGAGATCTTTGGTGAAAAGACAATCTAATTGTCCATACGGATATCATTATTGTTATGACAAATACGGCGGATGTTGTCCCAATTATTCAGTGTGTTCAATGACTAGTAAAAGATGTGTTTCAACATGTTAAACGAAGTTTGTTACCTTCTTTATAGTAGTTGAAAAAATAGAATTTTTATTATCATTATTAGTATTACTTCGTTGGCTTAACAATTATGTATTATTTAATTGTGCGTGAAGTTTTTTTCTTAGTTAATGTTACAGACTTATGTATTATTATTTGAATACTAAACTCATTTATTTATCTTATTTTTATTTAATGAGTTGATCAAAAATATTTTTATAATTAGTTTCAAATATGAAGAATTACAATTGCCTGATTCTTTGTAACAAATAAATAAACCGATATAATTGACGTTTTTATCAAATATGAAATTAAGTCATCATTTAATAACTGTTTGTAATAATGAAATAATAAAATAAAGAAATATGGTTAGGGTTAGATTAAAATTAGGCAAGAGCGAAAATATCAATTTTCGCACAAAAAAATTATTATTTTTTTTTTTTGATTATTTTTAAAAAGTTTAATTTCAGGTACTGGAAATAAAATTTTGTTATTATGAAATACTATGAACGGCGAATTTGAAATTAAATTCAATAACACAATCAATAAGTTCCATTTAACTAAAAAAAATATATTTTCGCACTCATTTATGAATGTAATACAAATAAATTGTCATTCGCTATTTGACTAAAAATTGTAAGTAAAATATTAGTAATTCAATTAACTCCTCTTTTTAGTAAAAATCAGCAGGAAATCTAGAGGAATCCCAATTTTGAAACGACTTACACACGTCAAGACGTCAAGACGTCAAGTACTTGGTAACCTGCGCAATACCCTAAACCTTATTGCGTACGAAAAAAAGTTTAAACAATTTATTCAACAAATCTCGCTCCCTAAAATAAAACTGAAGTCAACAATCTAAATTTTTAACCTATTCAAGACTGCACCCCTATAATTGCTAAAGAAATAAAATGTAGATAACGATAAGTCGATAAACTTCCGAATCTTGAAATTCTGAAAGTGAGTAATATATTTGCTATATTATCTAAATGGAGATTTCACTTTTGATTATTGAGTTTCACTAAATGATTTATTAAACTTATTTCTGCAGCAAAAAACTGTGTTACAGTAGATAACGTTAAGGACGTTAATCAGCCCGATCGATCTGAAGTGCCGTAGTTACGAAAAGATTTAACCAAAAAGATTCTAATGATTTTATCATGTGATAAAATAACTGATATAAAATCATCCAATAACCAATTTTTCAAGTTATCCAAGAAAATATTTTTAACAATTTTTCGAGTTATCCAGGAAAATATGTTTTTTTAATTTCGTCACGCTATGTCAATTAACCACATAAAGCTCCAAGGATTAATACCTTTACTTTACAAGAAAATTTTTAGCGGAAGTAGCAAAAGTTTGTTTTAAAGTTTAATCATTAAAATAAAATATTCAATTGAAAGAGAATGAATTATTACAAATAACGTAAATTCTATGGTTTTACTAAGTTTTCTTTTAAAAATATATTTTAACTAGAACGCGCACGAGAAAGGTAAAGACAAGTGTAAACAAATAAAATTATAGATAAATAAAATTATTGATTCTATAATAAATTTTTTTAAACAAATGCTTTTTTTGCTTTAATATCCTTTGTAACGCTTAGGGATGCTCTTATGGGTGTCATATTATAAATAATGTTGGTCATATAACGTCATATATGTCCGAAATTTGTTAATAAAATGTAAATTTTAACATTTTTTATATAGGTATATTAAATTGGTAAAGGGTTTGTGTTATAAAAAAAATTTTGATTAATGAATTGCAAATAAAGTATAGATAAATTATTTATTAAAAAATTTGAAAAAATATCAAACGAAATTTAAAATATATATTGTCAAATTATGATAAAATTCTATTAGTAATCAGCTTTCAAATAAAGAATATTTTGAACATCCAAATTATAAATCAACCAATCCAAATTCTTACCCTAATTCTAATTAACCACGCACTAACCCTAACCCTAACCTAAAAACAAAATAAAAAAATATTCCTACCAAATAATATTATTTGTCATTATCGAAATATTATATTTTATTGTTAGATTCTAGGGCCGGCGGAGTTTTTTCTTGTCACAACTATCACGTGATTATTAAATTAAAATTCACAAAATTTGCCATAAATATAAGATTCATAATACTGCGATTTAATATCGTGATTTTCGTATATAATTTATACATAAAATTTGATTCAATTATAGGAAAATTTGACTATAAATTTCTATTACACGTTGGTTAATTTTTTCAATTTTATTTGATCAAACGAAATTGAAGTTACAAATAATTGAAAAAAATAAAAAAAATAAAAAATCCCAAACAAATCGTCAAAGAAATGAAATGCAAAAAAGTGTTAAAAGAAAAAAAAAAGAATGAACGAAAAAAACGAAGGGAGACGAAAAAGGAATGAAAAAAAAGAAAAGGATGAAACGAAAAAAAAGAAAGGGTTCTTAATTTATAACTCAAATTTGATTTGTATTATTCTACCAGAATTAGATAATAAACTTCCAATAGTTGCAATAAAGTTTTATAAATTGTTAATAATATCTTTTAAATCAAGCAAATTTTCCATTTCATTTCTTGAAAAGTACTTGTCTTTGAAAGTTTCAGGAATATTTGGGCAAAATCGGTGATAATCTGGTAACAAATAACCCATTAAATTCATGTTAGGAATGTGAGTTATTTCATTATGATTATATCCAAATCGAATATAATCTATTTCCTATGTAAATTAAAGAATAATGTTATATTAAAGGAAATTAATCTGAATAATATAATGTAAAAATAAATATACCATATCAATAGAATTTACTTCAATTGAAAATTGAGGATGCAATAAATTTACTGAATATACTGGAAGCTGATATTCAATCCAACCTAACCCTTCAAGTTTTGACACTTCTTCATGTTTCAATATTTGCTCTTTTGTCTATAATTAAATTTTATTAATTTAAAATAAATAAAAAAAAAATAAGATAATTCAACTTACATTTTCAATAAATTTTATAAAGCAATCTTCAGACAATATTTTTTTAACACTTATTTTCCAATTACAATAATCTTTATACCCGTTTATCATTATAGGCAAAACCAAATGAAGTTTTCCATGATTTTTAGAACTCAATACTTGCCCTGACAAGCTTGTATTTTAAATAGACCTATACCTGTTTGTATCACTTTTACGAAATCTATGAAGCTCATCATTTAAATTTTCGAGGTTTGAAACAAAATAAACTTCATGCTCTAAAATAAATTATTTTTAGCTTAAATATAATGATTAATAGCTAAATAATACTTGAATATTCTCACACCTTCATACATGTACTTATTAAATCCATCAATAATTCCAAGTCTGGTAAAATCATTATCATACATATTAAATATATCTCGGTAGGAATTTAATAAGTATAATCGAAAATCCGAAAAGTTTTGTAATAAATAATAAATATAGGAAGCATATTTATAATCAAAGCATAAATTATCCTTAGCTTCACGATATTTTTTCAATTCAATATATATTCTGCATCTAATAATATATGATAATTCACTCTTATATATATTAGAACCTTGATTGATTTTTGTTAATATATTATTTAAATCTTTAGAACTATTTTTATTTAGTAAATATTCTAGATGAAATAATTGAATATTTGCTAAACTATCATCAGAATTGGATAATTTTAAAATTTCTGTGTACTTTTTAAATGATATTATAGCATTATCAATATCATTCTTTGTATAATATGTTAGACTTCTAAGATAATATGCTAAATTGTTTGATGGATTCAATTGTATAACTTTATCAAGATCAGAAAAAACTTTACCATATTCTTGGAGAACATAATATGCAAAAGCTCTTTTATTCAAAATATGAATATTTTCTGGATCTATAGTATTTGCTTTTGTAAAATATAAAATGGCTTTACTATATTGTGTCATATTACAGTAAATTTCTCCATAATAACATAAAACTAAAGAATCCTTATCATCAATACTTAACAATTTATTTAATATTTTTAAAGCACTTAAATAATCTCCTTTTTCTACATAGCTATATGCATAACTCTTAAGGCATGAATAATTATTTGGATCATTTCTTAA
>NQWY01024958.1:0-10829 GCA_019425655.1 Rhizophagus prolifer
GCATTCGATATGGAGTTGTTCCTGTCAGGCGTCCTGACCGGGTCGCATACCACACGCCAACGCCACCTGCGTCAGGCGAAGGCTATCCAATCAGCAATCGCTGAGCGCTGGCAACTCGACAATCCATGGAATTGGCAGAGAAAACACCTTACGTGGTTTTTGAATCACCACCTAAACCAGCACACTGAATCGACGCGCTATTACTATTTACTGACCATGCAATTACTCACTCATCGCTTAGGAAAACCCTGGCAGTTCAACCGCTAAACGAAGGTCAGAAAACAGCCAAATGCGGTCACCGAGTCTCTAAAAGCCGAGGATACTCACTTCTTATTTATAAGCTCGCAACTGTCGAGGTAGAAAGATTAGACGCTGAATGATCTTCGCAGTAAAAACCAGGCTTGCACAACGGGTCTTGATTTAAATGGGGAGTAAATTACTCATTCAGAAAGCTGAAGAAGGCTGAAGTCGAACTTGAGAAGGAGCGTAAGCGATTGGAGGATCTGCTTCATAAAACAATGAAAATGGTTGAGTGTACGCTTAAAAATCTACTTTCACTGGAAGAACTATTCATTGATTATCAAGCTGATGTAGGTGATTTAGAACGACCCGAGTTAAAGCTGAGTATTGGTGTCGATGACTTGCTTCTGGTGCATGAGGCAAGTGATGCAGTTTTCGCTCATAGCCATCATCAGCTGGGTGTGCTTGCCAACCTCTGTACATGTTGCCTGGCCCAGTCGGCTCAGCCCCTTCCCGCCAAACCGTGCCTGAGGTGCGGGCGTCTGGTCAACCCGTGGCCCTTTCGGCATTATGTGGGCATGAAAGGGTCATTATGGCCCATGACGAAGGTTCTACAAAAAAGGTGAAAAATGTCTGGGACATATAGTCAAGATAGACCGCGAATTCCTGACGCCATACGCAGGGAAGTAATGACAGAGGCAGGTCATAAGTGCAGTGTTCGTAATTGTACTGGCTTCTATGTTGACATACATCACATAAACGAGAACAGAGAAGATAACCGTCCTGCAAACCTCATTGTGTTGTGCACTGAACACCATAGAATGGCTCATGATGGGAAAATCGACCGAGTTTCACTTAAGCAATATAAAGCAGACTTAAAAAGAGACTTATCTTCTACGCAGTTTGTTCGTGCTTCGGAAAGTGATCGGGCTTACACCTTCACGCAAGCCATTTCGAAAATATTGAGTTTTGATAATGAGGGAGAAATAATCCACATTTTGACTGGTGCCGGTTATGATTTCCCCATTGAAATTTATAACAAGACAGAAAGATTTCTTGCGGACAATTTTTATTACGAACAAAGCTTGAGGTCTCATGACCCTGAACTAAGAGCAACTCAAGATCTAGTGGTTGAGTTATTGTCAAAAATTAAAAACATCATTGACTCTCCAAGGTATAGGCATTTATCCTTCGATTTTAGATATATTCCTTTTGCTCAGCCTGGGTCAAAAGCCTACGATAAGGAAATTGCTGATCAGATAAAGTTGATCGATGATCTTGTTGGTAGAATATTTCAGTTGCTTCATGAGATTTCAATCTACTCATCGATCCGACTTTGAATTATATTCTGCAAGCAAAAAAACCCAGCCACGATTTCCCAAACAAACTGGGGCTTAGCGCTCTGGTATAGGCTATCGGTTGAATCCACAGCCATAAGGAGCCACTCGAAGAAGCCGCCAAACGGGACTCACGGTGGATCTGGAATTACGAAACCTACCACAAGTTATCGATACCCGAAGTGATCTCACCGAGTATTTGCAAGAGGCGACAAGCCCTCAGGGGTAAGCTCGAGCTTAGGCTGAAGTACCTTCGTTGTGCTTGTCCACAGCCAAGTGCATCATGGCCTTTTATTAACAGTCATACCCAGTCGCCCCACTTGATCAGCATCGTTGGTTCGGAAACGGCCACCGTCAGGGAGCTTTTGGACTGCCATGGCCTCAGAATAAGGACGCACTATGTTCGGAAACATCGACAAGAGCAAAGGCTACCTGTTCAGCAGCTTCTCTCTTCAAGACATCCTTACAGAGCAGACCCAAAAACTCCGCAAGGAGGTGGAGGCGTTCGATGCAAATCGGTTACTGAACACAGCTCCCGAAGACCTGAAACAGTACCTTGTTGAAAAGTACTACGTAGAACCCCTAATCCTCCGACGTGACGACTGGTACGCAGATACCGCGGAAGTCCAAGTTGACGTCAGGTACGACAGCAGACGCTTCATCAGAGACACGGGGAGACCTGTCTATGTCCCCGGAGAGCGCGTAGATGTTCACGTCCCTTTCGAAGGTGATCCAGAGCTTTTCTATGCCCATGCAAATCAGTTCAGTTCAAACCCTCCCCGCGCGATAGTGAGTAAAACGGACTTGCTCTTTCGATACGACTCCCCGTCCGATGCCCCCCATGTTGACGTGCGAAGTAGTGTTGAGCGCGTCCTCAATGAAATTGAGCAGTATCTGGGGGTGCAGCGAACGATGATTCAGGTCTACAACCAAGGGCTGGCCAACCTTTCCGCGCAGTGTATTGAGCAGCGACGAGCGCGCCTCCTTGCTCAGTCGGATCGAGTGGCAGCGTTGGGTATTCCCGTAAAGCGACGAGAAGACGCACCGAAGACCTACGTCGTTCCTACTGTCCAGAAGAAGGCGGCTCCCAAGCTGCCCCCGGCGAGCAATGCGCCATTCAAACCGGAGCCCACTTGGGCCATGGATCAGTACGAGCAAGCGCTACGCATTATGCAAGACATGGCCTTAGTAATGGAGCGTAGTCCTGGAGCATTTAAGTCTATGAACGAGGAGGCGCTGCGACAACACTTCCTCGTTCAGCTCAATGGCCAGTTCGAAGGTAAAGCCACTGGCGAGACCTTTAACATGTCGGGCAAAACGGACATTTTATTGCGAGAGGCAGATCGTAACGTCTTCATTGCCGAGTGCAAATTCTGGAAAGGACCTAAAGCCTTTAATGAAGCGATAGACCAACTCCTCGGCTACGCCACTTGGCGGGACGGGAAAACCGCCATCTTGGTCTTCAATCGCGGCACCGATACCACGACAGTCATGAATGGCATAGACGTCCAGGTAAAGGGGCACCCCAATTTTAAGCGTGTCGAGAACTGGCCTCATGAAAGCGGCTTTCGCTATATGCTACGCGCGAACGATGATGTCGGCCGCGAGCTGATCCTGACAGTACTGGTTTTCCACGTTCCAGACTAATCCAAAATCGATAGAGCGGTCCCGTTCCACAGCAGGAAAAAGGGACCGATTTATTTTGGCTGTTTCTGACCGCCCAATGCTTTTCTACACCGACATCTATGGGTCGCTTTCAGCCCCTCGCTACGGACAGAGAAAGGCCATTAGGGGCCGTTCAACACATCACGGGGAGGCCTAGTTACCTAGCACTATTTGGATGCAGGAAACCGGCTCGCAAAAAGCCCCGCACAATTTTTCGCTTTTTTACTTCGAACCGTGCGGGTTAGTTCTAGCACAATCGGTAACAAGCGTTCACGTTGGTCTTCTCCTGCGAGGCGAATAGCAGAATTCACCAATCTGACCCTCAGTAATCGCGTGGGAGCTTGGAGGCACATCTCCATTACGATTTCATACAGCGCGGGCTGTAGGTTTTTCGCATTCAGACGCTGCCGTGCGTTGGTGAGTTGGATGGCTACTTCCATGGCTTCAATAGTAACCGCCGAAGAACACAGCTCCTGTACCAGTCTTTCCTCCAGTCTCTGGAGTTGTTTGCCATCTTTTGCTCTTTCTAGCAATCGAATAGCCGCCAATGAGGTCGCCATGGTGACATTCAATGCCCTTGCATATTCACCTACCAGCCAAGAGTACTGCTCGGATAGCTCTCGACTGGCATGTTTGCATAGATCGAACAATATACGAGTTTCCTGTGCAGGAAATCCTTGTTGTTTGAGCCAGTTACTCATATGTTCTGCAGTTTTCTCCTTGGAGCACGTTGCTCCAAAGGTCATAACAGCGAGAAGGAACTTACGCTTCGCGTAGGCGGTTGGATCCTCCCGGTAAAAAGTCAGTGCGCCTTCGAAAAAATCTTCAAAGTTTTCTGGCGTAGCATGAGACATTGCCAACCAAACATCGGGTCCCCCTCTAATTCGCTGCCCGGTAACTAAACTCTTGACAGCTACCGCCTCCCCTTTGCATTTTAAACGTTCTAGGATATCGACCAAACGAATCAATTCAGTATATGAAGCAATAGGGCTGACACGCGCAGTGAAGTCTATCAGCTGACTTCTGTAAGCTATACAGTGTGTTAGCCACTGCGGATCGTACACGAGATTGGAAATTAGCCGCAATGCAAAGCGGCGCTCTTCCGCATCATCAAGATCGCAATCTTTGCAGATTGATAATGCCAACTTAACGGCAGGTGCTTGGATTGTTTGGATTACCGCAGTTCCCACGAGAGCATGGCCTAACCGGAGCCGATCACCGCCATCCCCTGCATCAAAAACTAAATCCGCATACTGGGGCATCCGCCAGAATTCTGTGCTGGCCTCCATCCTACGTAGAAGGATTCGCTTCGGTATTGTATGATCGTGCATGCCACATACACACAAGTCAATGAACCCCTCCAAGTGGTTTGAATCAGTATTTTTCAATGGCTCTATTAAATGTGTGGCATATTCCTCCAATGATCCACTCTGGAGTATCAGAGAAACTATAAAAATCTGCCCGGTATCGACTAGCCTCTGGAGCGTTTTTTGTTTCCGCGAGCGAATAGATTGGATGCCTACTAAATCTCTAAGACTTTCAATCTCTCGGCGCTCTAATTTTCCAAGTTTCATCACGTCTGTGGTTAAACGTAATGGCCGGCTATTCCGTTGCTCTCCAGGCCGGGAAGTAGCGAGAACACATAATCGGGCGCGAACATTTCGGTCAAGGCTTTCGAGAAATGCTGCGTGTCTCCATACATCATCAACGACAATTAAAAGTGGCCTATCACTGGCCTCGCAAATATGAACAATAACTTGCCAGTCATCTTCTGCGAGGCTAGCGGGAAACTGGGCTTCCAAAGCAACGAATTCCCCCTGACGATGCAGATCCCACGCCGTGCGCCGCGCGAGCGTCGACTTACCGGTACCTGCGGCGCCCTCAATAACCAACATCCCGCCCATGCGAACGAGGGCCAGCAGCTTGCTTTCGATATCTGGTTGCGCTGTGCGGCGAACGTCAAGATTATTTGCAACAGCAGCCCACAGGCTGGGGGCGGCGCCTTTTAGAAATAGATTTTTCGCAAAACTAATCTCCGCAAGTGTATCGCGGCTCGGCAGTAACCGGCACGGACTACTCGCATGCGCTGGATGGCGAGAGGGAAGCCCTCCCAATACTGCAGCGACATCTTCTACATGCAACGATGCGCGAGCCTTAAGTAGATCTCCAATGCGGCTTAATGTTGCACTGACATGATCTAGTGGCACACCAAATTTAATAAGCTCCCAGCTAGCGATCGCTTCTAAATCTGCACATGGGCTCCCCATGTGCACAACTTCAAATTTGGTGCGATCTAACGTCTCAAGAATGGCATTAAAAGTAGACTTTTCGTCTAATCCATATCGAAAATTGCTTGCAATCCGCGTCAAAATCTCTGAGGCATGTGTTTTAAAAAAAACCCCACGATAAAGTTCCAACGACTTATCATCTACTGGTGGCGTGGTACTTACTAGAGTAAATCGCAAAAGGCTTGAGTTTTGGCAGCCTTGGTCTTTGGCGTAGATTAGATCTCTTGCAAAGCCTGCTAGAACGTCATATACAGCAGACAAAGTCAGATTGCCCATCGCGTAATCTTTGGCTTGGACGAACTGCTGGCTTCCATCGCCATATCGAACATCGATATCTTGAGCGCCTTCGTAGCGAACCTCGACGATGCCATTTTTCCCTGTCAGTAACCACACCAGCCGCAGTCGCGCATAGGCCTTCTGAAATTCAAACCCCTTTAGCGCTATTGCGCCGCCAGATCTGTGACGGGTAAAGAGTGCGTTACCGTCAATCCACCAATTTGTACTCATTTAGCAGGTCAACCTATGTCTGAGTAGATTTATTTACTTTAATAATACAAATACTTCCTCACGACCCGTTATAGATCATCCTTGTCACCGTGAAAAATTAAACAAGTGGTCAAAATTGGTGTTTGATACGTTTCGCTCATAATCTGACTCATGTACTTCGCTCGAGTCGCTCATTATGCTCGCAATTCTTGACGGAGCGACAGGCGAAATTCAGTGATCGCTTCTGGCCAATAGCAGCGCGGGGTGGAGGATTAAAAATCAAGGAATTGCCTAGCTAGTTGCACCAAAGCGGGTTAGTAGACTCCCGAGCCACTTTGGTGAGTCCATTCAATTTTTCTTTAACACTACGGGAGTAGCAGCATGAGTCACAGCACTCATATGCAAGCCTATACTCTGAGAGATTATTGTGGAAATCACGTCAAGCAGGGGTTTGAATCCGGAAAAATCTATAGTACTTTGCTTTTTCTTTATTACATACTCAGCAAAATAATGCTTTCCATACTCATCCGGCTTTAAATCCTCATTTTCGGAATTAAATTTTTTGCCATCCAAAACTTCGCTCAACGTTAAAGTTGGGAAGAAATCTTCAATTTTGCTTTCAGTAACTCCGTTTAGTTTTGGGGTGGGAACTACGTACAAGCCCTGAGCGATGTGATAGTACGGCAAACTTCCATCAATTTTCGCAGCGGTCTTCGTCGTAGCCTTTATCGTAGAAAATATTTCCTTAGCTCCCTTATCGTTGTCTATCAAAACGATAACTGGGAATGGTGATTTTTGGCTATGATACTTAGCTGCGACCCTAGAAAACTCAGATATAAATGTCCTAAGCTGAGGGGATCCACCGCTAAGGCCAAGCAGATGTGAGTTGAGCTTTGAATATTTGAACAGCGACACTGAAAGTTTAATTTTGTCTGGAGCACTAACGGTTGCTAGCGAAGGGTATTGCTTCGCCAAACTACGTATGGCGCACCTTAGATAGACATTATCGGTTTTACCTTCGCAGATTATCATCGGCATTGGATTAGCATAAAAACTTTTGTAGAAAATAAAATCTCGGTGGATTTTCTCGATTGAGGAAAGCTCAGAGCCCACATTACTCAAGCTAGCGCTGATGGCTAGGGCATTATTGTGTTGAGAGACCATCGCAATGTGGCTAAACATTCCGGATAGCTCATCTATACTTCCGATCCTTTTTTCAGTAGCAACCTTGCCTGAATCCGTTATTGAAAGTTTCTCAACTTGAAAATTTCCTGTTTCAAAAAGCTTATGCGCCATCGCCCTAGCGCGACGCCGATACTCCGCAGGGACATTGACTTTTTCGTTCACTATCAAGCCGGTTACATCTTGACGTGAGTTTCGATACTGTAGCCTTGTTTTTTTACTATTAACCTTAAAGCCACATTTTTGTATTATCTTCTCTAGTCTCCCCCCTACAACCCATTCATGAGGCGAGGCACCAGGTGAGACTAGATCGATAGGGAACTGCTGCTTGTTTGTGGAGAAAGTGAGATCATCAGCGTATCTAGAATAGGTACATTTTGTTTCTGATGCCAACTGAGCAAGCTTTATATCTAACAAATGCCCTATTAGGTTGGATACCACGGGTGAACACGGGCTTCCTTGTGGGATACTATTATCGAAACAAATAATTTGCGCCAGCACCGTAGCTACTGGAGGTTGTAATGCAAAATTTTTATTAGTAATAAAAAAACCACGTACTCGCCCGAAATTAATGGACCCGAAAAAATTCTCCAAGTCTAAATTCAATACGAAACGTCGACCTTTATGCGCACTGGCATTCGTAACTATTGAATATCCCCGTTTGAAACCATGCGAAAGACTACGGGTTATATTCTTAGAATTGTTGATTTCATCAAGGCAATCTTGAAGATACTTTGAAACGACACTTTGCAGGTTTTTCAGCTCCGGACAGGGAGCGTGAATAACCCTGGTCGCGCCAGATTTTTTGGGAATGGTAAAAGTAGTATATAACCTTTCTTTCCCGTGTTTATAAATAATGTACGACACAGCTTTCGGCTGAAAACCGAGAATAATAGAAAGATCTCGGAGAGAGGAAGCGCTTTGTAAAAGTTTCAATTTAATCATATAAAATAGGCTTATAGATACTCTTATGCGAAACTTCAAGACACTCTGAATGGCCCAACAGCTTGCCAAATTGTAGGAGCAATGTACTCCGACATTAGGTATCACAGGTCGCGAAACACGACCAAAAATCTATCTATAAGCCTAGCCCAATAATAGCACGCTGCCACCTAGGAATTACAAGCGCGAAACACACAATTTTGCCGTTGCTCAACTCAGGCAAGAAATGAGGCAGCGCTCGATTACGACGCCAGCTGGTACTCATTGATCCTATTAGCGTATCTCTCACTGCATACGCTCAGATCAATGCCAACACCTATCACTGGCCAAGCCCTAGACAGCAGACGGGTCTCCGAAAATTGCGCTCTCATTTACAATGCTGCCATTGCGCATATTCGTAGCGGGCACTTGGATGCCGACGAAGTCTATTGGCCGACCTCTGCCGGTCACGACAGACAGAAGTCGGTGAAGTGCGTTTATTAGGAGGCGTCTACATACGAAAGGGCTGAATAGCGTCTGAAATCCTTGACGCATTTGATAGGCTGCTTCTGGCCCAGACTGTGTAAAAACGCTTCGCCAAAATTGAAGCGCGTGTGTCTACGTTAAATCTGAAATTTATCGGCACGTCAGCATATGTGGAATTCGCGTAGAAGCGCGATTTTCAGTCAAGTTTTGAGTACCTGCCGCGCTCAAAAACGTTTTTACACAACCTCGGCCGTCTGCTGCCTGTCGCCACGGCAGCTTTTTGCGGATTCCTGCCTATTTTCTACGGAAGGGATGATCGACAACGTTCGAATTCAGGAGGTTTACCATTCGTATGCGGCTATCAATTACTTACAGACCGACAAAGTGCCAACATTCAAAAATCCCGAATTCGATTCCACCGAACGCTATAACTAGCTGATTTATTTATAGTTACTAGTTGGGGTACGCCGAATTTTCCAGCGAACTCCAGACGCCCGAAAAACCTAGTCTCGCCGAAACATACCGTTCGTCTGGTGCCGCACCATATCTCAAGGCCCCGCAATGCGGGGCTTTGTGGTTTCTGGGGTTTGGAAACTCGCGAAAAATCGAAGTCCCTTTTTGGCCGAAATGCCCAAAAAATGTCCACCCTTGAAAATCTTGGGCTGCTTGCATCACCCCATTTTTCAGTTTTTATGATTCAGTGACCTACCAAGACTAAGCCCCGACGCCTCCTCAACCGAATCTGCAGACAGCAGCAACGCTCTCTGTTGAACGCCCCATCACTCCATGCATCCCCTTCCTTGCAGCTTGAACAGCAGACAATGGATTCAGCGTCACCACCTCTGCCAAATGCCCAGGACTGAAATGTGCGTGCTTCATCGTCATGGTCGCGGACGCTTAACACGCCTTGACGGGGCTTTCGCGTCCCTCGGTTTCGATGACAGCTTGCTTCCTCTATGCTTCTCGACTTGCCTAAGGATTAGTTGAAACAGGGAAAGGTGTGACGGCATGAGAGCAGATAAATCTTGTCCTGTGGTTCTGCGAGCCCGTGAAACGCTGGAGATCTTGGCATTTGAGCATCCATTGGCAGGGCTACAACTGGTCAAGGGCAGTGTGGAACCAGGTGAGTCCAGCGATTTGGCTGCCGTGCGAGAGCTGATAGAAGAAGCAGGGATTCAATCCGCGGTAGGGCGAAATCTGGGTGAATGGCGTGCCATTGAAACAGGACACACATGGGCATTTCATGAGTGTCATGTTGCCCAAGACCTTCCCGATACTTGGGTGCATTTTGCAGAAGACGATGGGGGTCATGAGTTCAGATTTTTTTGGCATCCACTAATGAGTGAGCCTTCTGAAAGATGGCATCAGGTTTTCAAGGATGCTTTGAGCTTTCTCAGGACTACTCTTGCTGAAGTCTGAGTGTGTATTCAGCTCTTCTTGAGTCATTCAGGCCAGCGCCCACCGATGAGGCTGGGGAATAAGGGTCTGACCCCGTTTTTACGTGGAGTGCCTGTTCGCGATATCAGGTTTTCCACGGACTTCATTCAGTGGGTGCCATGGGAAGTCCCTTGCATTAAAATTCCGCCATCCCGATAATGAGATCGATTACCATTTATACCTCGGTGTCTCTCTCATGTCGGCGCTTGATCATTCGGCTCTTCATCGGTTGTACAGCGAACACAACAGTTGGCTGAAAGGCTGGTTGCGTGTGCGTCTGGGCAACGCCGCCGATGCTTCGGACCTGGCCCAGGACACGTTCCTGCGGGTGATGACGGCGCGCAATGACGCGCCCATCCGCGAACCCCGTGGTTATCTGAGCGCCATCGCCCGTTCGCTGCTGATCGATAAATCCCGTCGCCGCGCCATTGAGCAGGCTTACTTGTACGCGTTGGCCCAGCGGCCGGAACCGGTGGATGTTTCGCCGGAGATTCGCTTGTCCATCATCGAGATGCTGATGGCGGTCGATAGCCTGCTAGATGAGCTGGGCCAGCGCACGCGGGAGATTTTCCTGGCGGTGCAGCTCGAAGGGCTGAGCTACGTGGCGGCGGCCGAGCGGTTCGGTGTGTCGGTGACCACGGTGAAGAATCATCTGATTCGCGCCATGACCCAATGCCTGTTGCTGGTGGATAACTGATGTCCTCGCCCCTGACCCTGGAGACGCTGGAAGCGGCCGCCACGTGGTACGTCCAGCTCAATGACGGTGCAGCCAGCGAAGCGCGCACGC
>NQWY01024959.1:0-10670 GCA_019425655.1 Rhizophagus prolifer
TTAATAAATTTAATCATCAACCAAAATTACAATATTTCAATTAATTTTATTTCTAATATTTCTGAAATAGCTACTTTTATTGATTAGAATTATTTTTAAGGGAAAATGAGGAAATCTAAATTAAAAAATAATTATGAGCCTAAAATATCAATAATTTTGCTTTTAAATCTATTTTCTTTAGCAAATTTATTACTACTTGTTGAAAAAGATGTTTGAAAAAGTAAAGTAGTTTAATTGAGCATCTACAGTAATTTTGACAGTTATCCAGGTTACAGGTAGTTCGCAAGAATGATTACTAATTTTTGCGGTAAATATTCTATATGGATTTCAGGCAAAATCGATTCTGCAAAGTTAAGCTGTTAAGCTTGTGTAATTGATTCAGTAATTAAATCCTGGGCTGAAACCAGTTTATTGAAATTAACTTATAAAATAGTTCCACTACAAATAATGTTTCCCGTTTAAGAAATATACCATAATCTTAACCCCAAGCCAAAATTTAATTTATAGCTACATTAAAGTACATATGCGCAAAAGATAAATTATCAAAATTTAACTTTGCTGACATATGCTTAACTACTAAATACGTGTTTGGTACTTTAATATAATTTCTTATTCGGAAAGTACCAAAAATACTGAATCAATCGATTATATATAGAAGTGGTTGGAAAACCAATAAATATATTAAGAATAAATAATTATTGAAAGTTCTATCATAAACCATATATGTAATCGCTGCTGCAGGCACAACCTAATAGCAGTAAAATTATTAATATAATTAATGTCAATAGAAAATTTATTCAAATAATATGAATTATTAATTATTTACCTTTATTAATGCCGGTGCTAACCCTTTGTAAAAACCGCGTAATCTTTCTTTACTATAAGTTTTTTTAATTACATCGAATGCTCCAGTATAAGTTTGTGGATGTCCAGAGGTTCCTTGTGCTTGTAACCTAAAAAGAAAAGATGATGAAATTGAAATTTGATATCTTTGAATGTAAAGGAATAACGATATGCAAATAATAAATTGTTTATTATACCGTGTTCTCACAAGCGCCAAAGGATATACAATAGATGCGCCGATGGATCCTGAAATCATACCACAACCTAAAGAAACAAAAACACTCGGTTCATTTTCATTATTAAGGGCTTTCTCACGTTTAATATAAGCCAATTTAAGACCTTCATAAACACTCATGTCCACTGCAGCATAAGGAAAAACACCAATTAAGGCCGGTAATAATCCTTTATAAAATGAACGAAATCCTTGTGTTTTCCACATTTCACTCGCTGTTTTTAAGAAAATACTTCCACCAGGTGAGGCATTTAATGATACACCTGATGAACTCATAATACGAGTTTTCATTGTTTCTAAAGGATATATGACAAACTGTGATATAACACCACCAAGGCCACCTGAAAGGAAACGTCCAGACATTCCTATCGAACTAGTATCTTTTGCTCCCATTAGATTTGCAACAGCAACCTTAGATTTTTCATATGCAAAGAATTTTATTGCACTTTCTGGCGCAATTTTTGCGACATTTAATCCATTACCACGAAAAAAATTGACTAATCCCCCACTTAAATAAATATTCTTTATAGCATTGGTAATATTATTAGATGCTGTGGAAACTAATCTTTTCGATGCTTGCGTTTCACTTTGAACAACCATGTTCTTGACTGCATTCGTAAGAAGTTGAGGCGATGTGGTTTGAATTTGAAGATAAACTTTAAGTCTGTCGAATGGAGCTGTTGCAGTACGACTCACTGCACCAGCGATCGCACCAGCGAGAAGATATTTTGGATCAGTTGGTGGTATCATTACTTCACCATCCATACTAACTTGGGCTATGACCTGATAGTATTCGAAAATCTCTGACATTGTTGTTTCCCGAGGAAGAAGCTGTAAATTCATAGTAACGCGTGAATCCGGAAGTATCACGTGACGGTTTGTATTAAAAGAAAAGTTCTTACCAAAAGAAAATCTCTCCACTCAGAGAAATCAATAACACCATTTTGATCTTTATCCATAGTTTTAATGAATTTCTTTAGCTCCGCCTGTGTACAATTAATGCCTTATAAATGATTCAATGAATTAGCAAGTCAATGCTAGAAAGAAAAAAAAATTCGCGTCAATTTAACGGAATTGACTTTACCAGATTTTCTTAATGCGATTTCCAACTCTTCAGGTTGTAATTTCATATCATTTGATTTGTCAATTTCTAAAAATAACTTGAATAATTCTTTTTCTTTTTCCTCAACGAAAGCTTTAAATTCTTCAAAATCCACCACACCATCCGATGATACATCACATTTTTGTAACAATTCTGAAGCATATTTATTCTTTGAAGGATGATTTTTCAATTTATTAAGTCCTTTTAAAATATTTTTGCGCTCTAAAACACCAGTTTTATCATAATCTAATTCATTAAATAATTTTCTGATACGCGAAATTCTTTCATTTTCACTTTCCGAAACGACCGCAGCTGTTGGGGCTGAAGACTTTGACATGTATCTACTAGTGATGTATCTACTAGTGAAAAAAATGCAGTTTTGATAGACAAAAAATGAATTATATTTATATCAAATCTAGAAATAGCCTAATTCCAAAATGAATGTCCCGCATTAAGCAGGAAATTTTCTTTGTATTAGCCAATTAACATATGACAGATGAAACTGATGTCATTGTGTAGCATTCTAGTCGTATAAAAAGTAATATTTTACCCGTTTAATTTTTTAATTTTTATATTTATCAACTGAGGATGGTTAAACATACAGTAATCGCTCGCGTTTCCGATGGTAAACTTGGGGAATTTTTGTATCGTATTGAGAGTTTTTTCTTTAGTTTACTTGAAAGAACCGTTTTTATTTTATAGGACTTCCGTTAGCGGCCTCGGTTGATGATGATCAGGTGCTACTTCCTTCTCTTTTTCACGTTTTGTTTCAATACTGATAAAATGTTATTTATTTATAATTTTGCTTTTTAAAATAGAATGGAGAAGCAGAACTCGCAGATTATAAGAAGAAAGCCAAGCTTCTCTTTAATAAAATGAATGAGAATTCTGAAGAAAAGTGTTCTATTGAGTCTGGAAACTATTATTTTCAGTAAGTGAATAAAGTATTAATTATTATCCCCTTTTTCCACAACACTGAATTGCTTTATGATTATGTAGTTATTTAATTCAAAATGGAGTATGTTATATGACAATTTGTGAGCGGTCATATCCACGGCAGTTTGCATTTAGTTATTTGGAAGAGCTCGCAAAGGAATTTTCAATGAGCTATGGGAATGAAGTGGAAAAGAAAAATTTAAGACCTTACGCTTTTGTAAAATTTGGTAACTAGCATTTAAACTTAAATAATGTTATTTACTTAGGAAATGTAATTTAATATCGTTGATTTTTTTTTAGATACTTTCATGCAAAAAACAAAGAAAGTATATCAGAATACACGAACGCAACATAATCTAGATCGACTAAATACAGAATTGAATGAAGTGGCTAATATTATGACAAAAAATTTGGAGAATGTTTTGTGGCGTGGAGAAGGATTAGAAAAGATGAGTTCACTATCAGATCAACTTCGATACGAATCTCAAAAATACAAGAAATCAGCACGTGATCTTAATTTACAACTGTTTTTGCGTAAATATGGACCATTAGCATGGCGATTTTGGTGGTATTAAATAATAATTTATTTTTAAGAACATTTTAAAGATATATAATATACTTTTTTCACTGTGTACATTTTATAAATACAATAATTTTAAAGTAGATTTAATTGATTAAAGGAATATAAGTTGGAGTTTTCTTCTTGTATTCAGTATAGTCCTTACCAAAAAATTTAATTAACAAAGGTTCCTCCTCCTCAATTCTATCCTTAAAGAATCGATGTAATACATAAAGAAAGCCGAATAAACAGATAGGGTTACAAAGCAATAATTGAGTTCCTGTAGCCCACCAATAAAAACCAAAATATGAAGGGTGTCTCATATAAGCATATATCCCCGTTGTGACTAATACGTGATCTTGTCTTTTATGATATGCTATCTTGTGTGAAAAATTTGATTTAGCATGCCACATAGCAAAACTTCTTGCTAATTGTCCTATTACCATTATGATGAACCCTATTATTATAATAATAAAAAAGTCATAAATATATACAGATTTTTTTTTTTTATTTATCTTCATTCATTTCATAATAATCACTAATGATAACTTACCTATGTAACGTACAAAACGAATACTCTTTAATGCGGGGAATAAATATAACTCTATCAAGAATTCCGTAATTCCAGCTGCGTGTGCAATATTATACTGATTTCCATTATTCAATAGAAACGCTATTTTTTTTTTAAAAAAAAAAGAACGATAAAGATATTATTATATTAACTAAAATATTTAATCCATAATCCGCAATAGGATCTAATACTGACCATCTAAACTTACAATGTCAGGCTTAAATAGAGCTGTCATCATGTATTCTAGTTCATGGAATAAAGCTAAAGCAGAAAGAAATACTCCTAATTGTGGAATTGTCTCTGAATAATAACCTATTGCTAAACATAATCCAAATACTGCTCCAAAAGAAAAACTGTATGAAGAAATATTCTGCGGTGTATGTCTTCCGTCAAATATTAATTTTTCCTGCTGTTGCATTGTAATTATTTTACTTTTTTGCAAATTGAATTCTTTCAGAATGTCAAATTATAGTTTAATCGATGATGCGAATTTTTTTAAAAGATCAGAGAAAAAATGTGTTATTTATAAGTTAATGGAACCATTAACTATTACCAATTTTGATATTTTGATATTGTGTAATATATACAATATATACTCTAAGGGTTTTTTTTATTCTACAATACTAAATATAATAATGCGATTTACCTAACAATATATTTTCGAATAGCAATTAATGGATTGTTTATAATAATGATTTTTCTGGAGTTTTGACATTTTGGTTATGATTATTTGCTTTTGTTAAGGGTTTCTCACGACCGGAATTAGTTTAGTTAATGCAATAAATGCAATAAATAGGTAAATTCTGGTGAAATTTTTCATTGTATTTTTGTCGATCTTGTAAAATAATTTCTGGCCAAAAGCTACGGCAGGAATTTATATAACAATATATTTGAGATAAATATAGTATTTCACATGACTTGTTTACTTAAGTTAATTAATATTATTAGCTTTTTTCCCTTCTTTGATCTCAGTTTATGTATTTTTGAAAAAAAAAACAAAATTCCATTTGATTATTGATGTGATATAAAAGAGTGATTATTTCTACATAGACTTTCCATCAACTTTTCATCATTTACTTTTTTTCATATCAAATAATCATTTAATAACTTTTAGTTTTTTGTATAAATAAATAAATAATTGCTCATTTCAGAAAAAATTCTCATTTATTTATAGTTTATAAGGATAATTTCTCCTGAAAAATAATAATAATAAAGTTATTTGTTTATTTTATCTTTTACAAAAGAAAACTTTTATTTTTTCCCTTTTTTTCTCAAAAAAAAAATTTGTCAAGCTGGAGCCAACTATGGATGAAGCACTTACAAAACCAAGAAATGTTACCCATACTATGTATAAGTTATATAACTGGTTACAAATGGGTATGATTGACTTAAATCCTGAATTTCAAAGAGGTATGTATGAAACAATATTGTCCGGTTTACGAGATTATTGTTTGTTTTACTCTCCGTTGCTACAAAAAAATATATATATGCATATTTAAAGAATAAACGAATGTGGCGCAGTAGCACAATTAACAAACAAACCTATGTACGCTTAACTTTCACTCATTTTCTTTCGTTTTACTTGTATGATAGACATAGTATGGACAGGAATCAAGCAGTCACACTTGGTTGACTCTGTGCTTAATAACTTCTATGTCCCGCCTATAATCTTCTCATGTAAAAAACTGGATAGTAAAAGATGGATGCGCGTTTGTATTGACGGTAAACAACGTCTCACCGCTATCAGAAAGTGAGTGGATTATCTAAGTTTTCCAATATTTTAAGCCATGATTAATTTCCTACACAACAAATACGTTTATTAATCTGAATTACAGATTCATGGATAATGAAATTCCTCATCTTAGCCCTTCTGATGGTAATATAACTAAGCGATATTATAGAAATCTTAATAATAGACGTTCTTTGACAGAAGCAGAACGTGAAATGTTTGATTGTTCTGAGCTTCTTTGTGGTAAGATTACTGGTGATGGTGATGATGATCGTAATCACAGATATCACTTATAAAAATAATTAGATTTCTTATTATCACTTTAAGAATATGTAATAACCATTATTTTGTTTATATTATTTAGTTGAGTACTATGATCTTACTTTACACCAAGAACAAGAAATTTTCAGTCGTGTACAACTGGGCGTTGCATTAACTCCTGCTGAAAAACTTCAAGCTATTAGTAGTCCAATGGCCGATTTCGCTCATACAATTTACAGTCAACATTCCACTCTTTCTTCCATAATGGATAATAAACGCGCTCGACCTTTTCAACTTATTACTCAATCTTTACACATGATTGAAACTGAACCGGAAAAATTCAATGCAACTCCTGCCACAATTACTAAATACTTGAAAGAAGATCGCGAAGTTCCCGAAGGTCTCAAGGCGTTGGCTAAACAAATTTATACGACCATAGAAGAGATGATCGAAGATGATGCGGAATTATTTCATCGTGATCATAGATTGGCTCCAGTGGAATTTGTGTTCTTAACTTATATGATCGCTAAATTCCCCAAGCTGCCGATCTTCCAATATCAAAATCGTCTTTTAGCTATGAAGAAGCATGTTCGTGCTAAACATGATGATATTAGATTCAATAATAAGGTCTTTGACACATTAAAAAAGTTCGTTGATAATATGGAATATGAATTCGTTTCAAATCACCAAACTATTTCTTACACTCCATCATCTCATCACACAAATCACTCTAATAACTCGGTAACTTATCCTCTCCAATCAAATACTATTTACGATACCCCAGCTCCTTCATCTACTCAAAGAAAAAAGAGAGTAAAGACCTCTAATTAAATAAGAAACTAAGAACTGAGGAAATTAATACAGGAGAGATTGGAGAGAAAAATATAGTACATTTTATTATACTTTTTCGTGATTGAATTAGATAGAAATTATCGTTGATTACTTATAGTATGATAGTGAAATATTATTTGAACGTTACGAGAGCTGTTACGCATTTAAATTTTTTTTTTTCTTGTGATATATAAAATCCCCTTATTACATTCCCCTTATATATATTTTCTCTTTTTATTTCTGTTTCATAAAAAATTAATAAATAAAAAAATTTGAAACTTAATAATAATTAAAATTGTGATTTTTATTATTATTTATAAATAATAATATATATTCCTAAAAGTGATTATTGAAATATCAAATTACGTATTACAAACTATATTCTGCAGCACAAAGAATATTATTCAAATTGATTTAATTGAAAATCATGAAAATCATGTGAAAAAGATCGACAATTAGCATTATACAAAATGTGGCCTGAATTAACAAGTTTAATTTCAGCAAGAACATTTGTAACTTTATGATTTGCAGATCAAGATCTATAAATAAATGGTTTTTTTTTTCTTTTTAAATTTTCAAATACACCTATCCATCATCGTTCATCGTTTTACTTTAGGGAAAAAAGAAAAGTCATCATGTAAGTAAATCATTTTTTAAAGTGAGGACGTCTGGATACCTGTTATAAAAAAACATTAAAAAAATAGAAAATGCCACCCATGGTAGAAGACCGATACAAATCAACAAGAAGAAATTCATGTTACTTCTGACACCCCTGCTAAAGGTCAAATGGTAGGAATATCAGATTGATACGATATTATGATTTCTTTGATAAATTATTAATTGATTCTTTTTAAATTAAAGACCGTTGAAGAAGCTCTCCAGGACGTCTTAAAGCGTGCTCTTGTTGTTGACGGTCTCGCCCGAGGATTGAGAGAGTGCGCCAAGGCTTTGGATAGGTAAAGTCATATCTTTGAAATGAATTTTTTTTTTAGGTCTTTAATTTCTTAATTTTCTAATAATCCTGATCTTTCTTGTAATAACAGGCGTCAAGCTTTCTTATGTGTACTTGTTGAAACTTGTACTGAAAAAGAATATATTAAACTTGTTGAAGCATTATGTAGTGAACATAATATTCAATTAATCAAAGTAAGTGATGCCAAAAAGTTAGGAGAATGGGCTGGATTATGTAAAATTGATAGAGAAGGTAATCCTCGTAAGGTAGTAGCTTGCTCTTGCGTAGTTGTCAAAGACTATGGCGAAGATTCTGAAGCTAGGAACGTACTTTTAGAATACTTTAAATCACGTTAAGACTGGTTCAGAAAAGAACATCTTCGTATTTGATTACAATATATATGAAATGAATCAATAAAGATTTGTTATTGAATATATTTACAAAATTATTATCTCTACATGGATTTATAATATTTATGTTAAACATATTTTATATTCTAAATTTTTATTTACAAATTAAGGAGGGTATCCTTCCTCCCAATATTGACAGCGCTTGCTCATATATTCATACATTTATATCTACAAAAAAAGAAAAGAGAGAAAAAAGATCTTTTAAATGTTATAATAATATAAGAAATCATTAAAACATATTCGTTAGACTCTTTCTTAATTAAAAAGAAATTTTTATTTTACCATTCTTATTAATGTTAAACTTCAAATTCATAAATAATCACGTGATTGCCCTTCAAGGACCGACTCGTTTTCCTCCTTTGCTTATCGTCTTTACTCATCGTAATATATAACTAAACAAAATGTATTTCTGGAATAGTTGCAAACATATAGCGGACGGTGTGATCTTTTGATGCTCCGTTGACCATTTGCAATGAATCTCCGTCTGATAAAAGATGGAATATTTGAAAAAAAATACTCAAAGAGAAAGAATTAAATTAAATTTAAATCCTTACTAGATTCCAATTCTATATTGTTCATAGTTACATCGTCCATTGCTGCTTCTCTTTCTTTAGCTTGTTGACTTATAGATAATTTCAATTGTGTATATTCTTCATTAGCTGGATCATCGGGGTTGGACGATGATTCCAATATAAAATGATCCAAAATAAGATAACTTATTTCTATAAATAGTTTGAAAAAAATGTGGATTAATGGAAATTCTAATCATACAAGTAATTTTTTATTTACCTTCGATATCTTCAATTTTAACCAAACATATCTTATACCAAGGTATACTGTGAATTGTGGATGGAAAATTTTCCCGGTGCAATAATTTTGTTGCAAGAAAAATTGAAGCTGCCGCCATAGCAGCAGGAGGAAACCTAAGGCATACCGTTGTTTTATAACTAAAAATTATATTTTTATTTTTTAAAAAATAATTCGCTATTGCGATCTAATAAAAAATAAAAAAAAAATTTATATAAAAACGTCTTTTACCATTCATTGACTATATTGTATGCCTTGAAATATAAATATTTATCGCCTATATTAACATAATATATATGCACGAATTAAATTAATTTTTTAATTATTAAAGAAAAAAATAAAATAAAATAAAGAATCTAAAGAAATACCTTTTAGTTTTTTGACGAATTTGACAAGCAATTTATGAGGAAGCACAAATTGAAAATCGAAACATATAGTTTCAACTATCATGCGCTCATTCTGTATAACACGACGTCTCTGTTCTTCTAACGTCTAGAAATAAATGATATAGTATAATAATAATTCAATCATTATTCAAATATAATTACATATTTCATTAAATATACTGTACCTGACTTTCTGCGTTGATTTCAGGCCCTTCAGGATGCTTAACTTGATATGCTGCCACTAAAATGTCCTTGAGTTTTTTATATGTCTCCTCAATCTTTGTTGAAACAAATAAACATGTGATACATAAATCCTATTTCGAATTGATATAACAATCAGGAAAAAATCTATAATCGTCATTATTAAACACCTAACCAAAAAAAAATGATGAATACAACAACATTACAGTTTTTTGCTTTGTAGATGCAAAGTCTTTTGAAGGTTGAAATAAAAAGAATCTATTATAAAGTAATTGTGCTGTGCTTATCGTACTCTGTGGTCTTAAAGTTATAAGAATTTCGTGAGAGAGGTCCATCAAATTTAAAAGAGGAAAAATTCAAGCATTTCTCTCTAAACTTCAACTTACAACCCAAGATTACTTCCTACGGCGTCTATAAAAGTACACCATTGCGCTCTTGACATGTTATCCTTAGAATCACCAGAGCCCTGCTTTTCTGCACAACGGGTTACCTCAGCTTTAGTAAAGTATGCTTTTGCTCTACGCTCTATAACGTTACAACGTTCTCCTATTACGTCAGGGCTCGAATTAGCTGCAAAATTAAATTCTCCCATTGGAGAATTTACTATAGGTGAGGACATAATAGGAAGAATTTAACTACAATGCATGAAAATAATTACTCAAATTTGTTGATCGAAAATTGTCAAAAAACCCAATATTTATAATTTTTCGAATCACGTGTTTTGTAATTTTATCTATTAATTTTTACTTAAAATATTAAAAAAAATTACAAATCCGCAGCATAACAAATATGTATTATTTTATAACCTAATTATTATAGCTAAACACTAATTTCTAATCATAAAAAAAAT
>NQWY01024961.1:0-20435 GCA_019425655.1 Rhizophagus prolifer
ATATAGGCAAAAATTAGGCATGAGTTACCAATCAAGCACCTATAGTTTTTATTTGCTTCTTTTGTAAGTACTGGATTTTTAATGTTAAAATTAGGTTGAGTAAAAAAGTAGTAAGAATTTTTTTGCTTCTTATTTATAAGAATTTTTACTTTTTTTTGGATATTTAAATTAGTTTTGAAGTTTCTTAAGTTTCAGTTTAAAAAGGTTATCTTGTATAAATAAAAAAATGGAATATAAGATTGAGAAAAACATCTTGGTAAAAAGTAAATTTAATATTAATTTTAACAATATTTTGAAATAATAAAAAGATGAATTTTGTAATCTATCGACTGGTCGATGTATCCCAAAATTTTGGCCAGCATTATGGCATTAAGAAATTAAGCCATGTGACACGTGACAAATAGGATTTTTTGAACAACATGAAAAGTAGTGGGTGTGACATTAGGTGATAGATAAGGGTCGATAAATTACACAAGATTATTATCTGAACACCTTTTTGAATCTTAGAAATCTTTTTACATGTGTTTAATATATGCAGTAATTTAATATTAAACTTATAAAATTTAAAAAGTTGGACCAATGAAAATCACCAGTGGTGACAATCACCGCCAGTAAGTACTGAGTTACAAACAGATGATCTTGAACTTGCTAGGGTAGAGAAAGGTTTGGTGAATACATTGTTCCTGAAGTTGGTCAATGATCCTTGGTAAGTAAAAAATTTGAACTTATAATTTTTGTTGTAATTTATAATAATATTGCTCTGCCTCATCAATACAAGTAACATTAGATTTAAGTTTGTTAATAGTCTCTTGATATTCTTCTTCTTCCAGACTATCATAAACTATGCCACCGCCTATAAAAAATAGAAAGTTAAATAAAGGACAGGCCAAGAATAACATTAACGAGCTCTTTTGACATATAACAAACCTGCTTGAAGATACGCAACGCCGTCTTTAAAGAGCATAGTACGGATTGTTAAACAAGTATCAATCGAGTTTGCAAAATCAAAGTGGCCAATAGCTCCAGCATAGACGCCTCTTTTTTCTCGTTCAAGTTCCGCAATTAGTTCCATTGCCCTAATCTTTGGAGCACCAGAAACAGTACTAGCTGGAAAGATGGATCTAAATGCATCGAATCTGTTCTTTTCAGGTCGAAGTTTACCAGATACTTGACTTACGATGTGCATTACATGGCTAAATTTTTCAACTTGCATCAATGAATCAACCTTAACAGTCTTCGGTTGGCAAATACGATTAACATCATTTCTTCCCAGATCGACTAACATGATATGTTCTGCTCTTTCCTTTGGATCATTAAGCAATTCCTCAGCAAGCTTCTCATCCTCTGAAATAATCACACTATACATTAATATTATAGAATAATACATCATTGAAAACAATTAAAGAATAATTAATACCTTCTCTTGTTTTTCCACGCTTACGGGTACCGGCGATAGGATGAGTATATACCATATCATTTTCTACTTTTATTAAAAGCTCGGGAGACGCTCCAACAATTTGATAATCGTTGAAATCTAAATAAAACATATAAGGTGATGGATTGACCTTACGTAAATGTCGATAAACGTTAAAGGGATGTAAATTAGTGGGTCGCGTAAGTCTTTGAGATGGAACAGCTTGAATAATATCTCCGTTCTTTATGTGCTTTTTTAACTGTGTTACAAAAGTTTCGTAACCCTCTTTTCCTACATTAGATGTACAGGATTGATTCAAACGGATTTCTCCCTGTGGTACTGATGGCGTATGATCCATTTGCAATAAATTTAATACACGCCGTATTTTCTCAACTGTCCTACGATACTGATATTCAATAACTTTTGGATCTGTAGAATCGCTACGGTAATGTGAAACAACATTTAATATTTGGTAAATGTGATCAAATATGACCAATGTATCGCAGAGTAAGAAAAAAGAATCTGGTAGTCCGAATGGATCATCTAACTCGCGTGCTGTACGCGGTTCAAAGTATTTTACACAATCATATGCAATATATCCAATTGCTCCACCTGTATTTTATATATAGACAAATTTGTTAAAATCTAATTATAGCTTTAAAGAGAAATTCAATGATTACCTGTAAATGATGGGATTCCAGGAACGGGAACAAATTTGACACTTTTAAGTTCTTCCTCCAAGGCAATAAGAGGATCACCTGTGATGGCTTCATTTTCACCTGTCTTCAGTACTTTGTAAGGATCTAAATTGGACACAAAATGAGATTAATTTAATTTATTTCAAAAAAAAAGGTTATTTTATTGCTTGTATTACCTGAACCAAGAAAAGAATAGTGTCCTATTTTTTCGCCTCCAACCACAGATTCAAATAAAAAAGAAAACTGGCTTTTGGCTGAAATACGTAAGTAAGCAATTACAGGTGTAAGTAAATCTGCCGGTATTTGCGTATATATAGGAATTGTATTTCCCTGGGAAGTTTTGATAATTTCCTGAATTTCTTGAAGCGAAGGTTTGAAGACGTTCTATTAATAAAGGTCAAAAATAATAACAAATTGTTAATAACATTCAAAAAAAAGTCGAACTTTAAGAACATACCATTCTTGCAAAAAGTTCTACGTCCGAAACTTATACTCGTTAATAAAATTCGGTTTTAAAAATTGTGAAAAAAAATTGCTGTACACGACGTGCACTGATCTAGTATTAATTATACTAATTCCGGCAGTAATTAAAAAAAATATCATCATTTCATTTTTTTAGCAAGAATGAATTACCAACAATTGGGACCGGATCAAGCTATAGATTTCAAACAATACTATTTCTATGGTTTCTTAATAAATTTATTGCCAATATATGTATTTTATCCCATAAGAACAGCTAAAACTATTCAACAATCAAATATTGGTACAAGTTCTTCAACTTCATTCCCTAAAGTTGTTGCTGAAAGAGTAAAATTAGAAGGAGTTCGTGGTTTATATAAAGGTGTAAGTATTTACGCGTTAGGTAGTATCGGTGGACGTTTGGTTCATTTTTCTACTTATGATGCATTAAGAGATAGAGTTCATAAAGGAAAAGGGAAAAGCCTTGGGCTTGGATGGTTAGAAAGTTGTAGTCAGACCACAATAAATGCATTTTTAGGAACTTTAAGTGCTGTAACGACTTCTAGTTTTATGGTACCTTTCGATGTTATTTCACAGCAACTTCAAGTTTCAAAAGCTAATTTACCAACAAATACTAGTACAAATAATATTACTAATTATTCAACTTTATCTAAAAGACAAATTTCCACCTCTTCAACAACAAAACAACCTACTTTTGTTGTTACAACTACACATGATACTGCTCAAATTCCTTCGAATGTTAATAAACAATTTAATATAAGTAAAATTCTTTTATCAAAGAATTTTATAACTCATCTTAAACCAAAAGATGTACCTCTTTATAGGTTTCTTTATCGCGGCTGGACCGCAGGACTACTTAATACCATATCATTTTTTCCTGCATATTTTTTTACTTATACCTATGCATTAGAACAATTAAGACTAAATAATTATCATATTTCATTTTTGCCTTCATCACATTTTTTACTTTCTGTGATGGCAGGTGTTTTAGCTGGTACTACTGCAACTGTAACTTCTGCTCCTTTCGATGTAGTGAAAACAAAAATTCAAATTGCACGTAGAGCTGGACAAGGTGAATTAAGATGGTTGAATGTTGCTACAAGGATTGTAAGAACTGAGGGTATAAAAGGTTTATTTGTAGGATTGTCTGCAAGATTATGGATTATAGTTCCATTAGGAAGTTTAAATTTCTGGGTTTTTGAAAAAGTTAGAGAATGGAGTACTGTAAATTCAACATTGAATGAAGATGAAAAATGATATGATTATGATATTTCTTTTAAGTCAAGTACTAAACTAGATGTAAATTAGACATATAAATAGATAAAATTAACAAAATTTGTATAATTTAATGTCTTTATCCTTTAGTTAAAAAGAATTTATTAGTAATTAATAATCTCAAATATTAATTTTTAAATCGTTATTTTATATTTAGTTGAACTTGGTTAAATAATACTTTAATAATAATTACATACAAATATATAATTTTGTCATTCCAAATTTTTAAATAAATTATTTTAACATAAATAAGTAACTGCACATTTTAACTCCAAGCAACAGATTCTCCATTGCTGACTAATTTTGCATCAATGTCACCATTGAATGTATTTAACATTCCAGCAGAACCGTTGTCTTGAGGTGTCCATATATTTGAAGTATTGGTTTGTTGTTGTCGAGATATATTATTATTCATAATTACATTTTGACTACCGAAAATTGGAGGATTGGGTGATGCTGTAGGATTTGGTGATGTTGAGGCCGAAGTATTTGACGGAGAAAGAGTAGAAAATAAGATATTTGCCATTGAAGGATTATTAGAAGGTTGTTGATATGGTTGATTCATAATTGATGAATCGTTAGAAGGTTGTGATCTATCACGAAATCCATTGTTAAAAGTGTCCATAGTAAATGTAAAAGGGAAATTGTCCTTGTCATCAGTCCACAACGTTGATTTATTATCATTTTTATTACGTTGACGATTATTAGCAGATCTCTTTCCTTTATTTACGATATATGAAAATTCTTTCCTATATTGATCTGGATTAAGCATCATGTATTCTCCTGCTCGTGCTTGTGTGTTTTTAGCTTCCTCCGCTTTGGCTTTATCCAACCATTCCTGCAACTTTTCTTCTCCATCCAATCTACCTTCCCTCCCTTCTTGCGCCCTTCTTCTTGCAATATCTTTTACATTATTTTTGATTTCTTTGAGTCTTTCTACCATACTTTCAGCTTTAGTATCTCCTCTTTGAGCTGTCCAAGCTAAAACACGTATGGCAGGCGCAATCGAAAATAATGCAGTACAAGATTGCTCATAGAAATCCGGCACAGAATTCATTAACACATCAAGCCAATGAAGAAGTATGGTAGCCGCATGAATACAAATAGTTCGAGATGATGCACGAGATGCATCGTCTGATGTCATCGAATTTGTCGGATTCACAGTAAACATAGTTAAATTTCTACTATGAAGAAGAATAAGTACTGTCCAAAATAAAGTATGCATTTCTCCTATTTAATTAACGCGAATAAAAGATTAAGAATCGATAATAAATGACTAAAGTTAATTATACGTGATTTATTTACCTCCAATTGTACCCAATAAGCTTCCTTGTATATCTTGAGCCATTTCTTCAAATTTTAACCAATGGGGTAGAGTATAAAACCATCTACCTAATGCGGCATCCAAGAATCTAAATTGATTTTCTTCGCGTCGACTTCCGGCTATTTTTGCACGTCCATATAAATACTTGCGTACCTAAATAAATCATCATGTTTTCAATAGTTATTTCGAGATAAAAAATAAAACTTAAGAAATCGTTACCTTACCTGAGCAAATATACGTAATAAATTAATGTGAAGAACCCATGCAATGTGTAACCGCGTTTCGTCATCTGGTTCAGGATCTGATGGTATTGGAAGAAGGTCAACATCACAAGTTGCTTCGTCAATGGCGCTGGGACGACCATAACACGCTGATACCCAACTAAAATATAAAATGTAAATATTGTACATTACTAAGTTTTTTTTTTGATTCTAAGTATATATCAAGTTAAAATCGGATATTTACGTTTCTGCAACAAAACATCCCCAGAAAGCCATATCTCTCATTTCCTTAACTTCTTCATTCATTTTAATTTGTTGATTCTTGATTTTACGATGTAATCCCAATTCAAATGTCATTTTGGAAGCCATCCCATGAAAGATCCATGCAGATCCCATCTTTGGAAAAAGACGATCTTTATAAGTAAGTTACCAGTCACACGTAAATATCAAATTAGTATTAATATATAACCTAAATACCTTTCTTGTATGAAGACCAATTATAAATAAGCTAATAACAGTCAACACATGAGGAGTTTGAAGGCAATGATTTTGCAACAGTGCTGTTACAAAGAATACAAATTACTTTTATTAAACGAAATGATATATGTATGTTCTAGACAAAAGTATTATGATTATTACCTAATGCTCTCTAAATTAAAGAAATATTTAATGATCAAATTTGTACGTTAAATAAAATTAATTATGTCTCCAAAAAAGTTCATAAATTACATACCTGATGATATATACGTCCATCCCGCATATTAGCATCTGGGTGAAAAGGTGAAGCTGCAAAGAATATACTATTTAACAGAAGGAAATGTTGTGGCCTCGATAAATCTTTTATACAATCGAGAACCACCTTTTTCTTCAGATGAGGAAAATGGCGGTATACTCTCTAAAAGAACAACAATCTTAGTAAATAACACATTAATTTTTATTATAAAATCTTGTACAATTTTCACCTTATAATATATGTCAATCAAACTTTCTACATTTTCAGGATTTGGTAATACTTTCAAATATGGTTCAACGGAAGATAAATCATCGGGAAATTGAGGAATAATCTGTTCTTCACCGCCATCACTCAACATCAGCAAAGAGCCCGTACCAACATATCGAGTAGACTCATAGATTTTCAAGCTATTATCTAATTTATCTGCAAGTTGATCAACGGGATCTTGAATAGGTAAGCCAAAATTCGCAGTATATGACATTGGATCTGTAACCGGAACTGTCTAGTATGTCACAATTTTGATAACAAATTAATTATAATATCAAACGTAATATAACAAATTACTGATATAAAAAGTATAAACCTCTGGTTGTTTAGGTTTAGGTAGCGAGGCAGCTAACTGAGTCGAGAACTGTAGTGTTTCCTCAGATAAATTTTGATTAAGGCTAGGTGGAGGACTTGATTCGTAAAAATTGTTCCAATTCTTAGAAATTGGAAGAATTACGTAAATATGATTTAGAATCGTTTATTAAAATAATAAAATCGCAGAAATCTTACATAAACTCCGCTAGCCATAAAGTTTTCATCAACCGCACCGTTTTGTATAGCAAAATTCATACTACCGCCCATATTGTCATTTGTATTTGCTGTGCCACCGTTTTTCATGACGGCCATTTCCAAGAGTGATTCCATATGATCCAGTTGTTGGAACTGTACAGATTGAATGTCTTCAATCTGTTCTGCCAATATTTCAACCTCAGTCTTTGGTCGACCACGCTTGGAAGACGCTGAGAAATCATAAGTACATTCTCGGTTTGACTTACGGCAAGTACCACATACGGGTCTTTCTTTGTCACATTTTACCTTACGTTGTTTACAGTTGTCACATGTCTCTATAGGTTTAAAACGTTTATGAGTCGCTGAGGTAGTATTGGGTAAGTTAATAGGCGGTTGTATTTTTGGAGGTATGTTCATTTGGCTTATTTAGTAGAAAGGGAACAAAGCAACGATACTTTAAACTAGCGATTCGAACCTTAACACTAAATAAATGGAGCTTTAAAGTTCGTTTTTTCCTATTTTAAAGGTCCAAAAAGACATTTGACGTTTAAAATTTAAAACCAGGTACGAAAGGTTTTTTAAACCTTTGAATTGAGAATAATTCCAGAGTTTTAGTATAGTAGGACAAAAGACTATTTTTGGAGTCGCTTATTTCATACTCTACTCTCTTGGACAGTTACTTTAAACTGAAATATTTTATATGAACAATCAATCATTATTTTTAAAAGCGCAGATATTAGAAGTAGGCAAATACTAAAAAAAATGTGGCTGATAATTGCGACCATTAACTCATCTTTTTTTTTTGTTTTCGATTAGTAATTGAAGGAAAAAAAAAATGATTTTTTTTTCTAAATACAATGTCATTATCTTTTGCTGATTTTCACGGTCATACTATTTTTTTTATCATGCAAATTAAAAGCCAGCTGATCAACCTGAACATTTTCACGGGTCCTTAACTAGCGTATCTTGGGCTTCTTGGCATTAAGTGACACAGAGATACCGATTTGCTAAGCCACCGTCACCGTGCGAGACGCAAATGTATCGTTTTTGATCAACTGATTGAGAATTAATTTATATCACGCCCCAGTTAAACCGTATTTTATAATTTATAGTATGCATTGGGGTGACAAATAGAAGGCGACGAAGACTTTTTTGTTAAAGATTAAATATAAGACAAAATTTTAAAATTCAACCTTCTATTTTTTTTTGAACGCGTTTACAAATAATGACTTCTCAAACAGAAAAAAATACAGCCGAAGAAGACTCGGACATAATCGAATTTTTGAACCGTAAATTGGCAAACCTTACAGTGCATTCCGATGCTACAGAAGTTCTCGGGAGCAACGACGGTTTGCCAGTTTGTGAAGTTTCAACACTAGTTCGTGTTCTAATATTTACAAACTTTTAACACTATTAAGTTCAATTTTTTTCTTATTTATTAAATAACTCTTTTTACTTTGTTGTTAGCTACCACAATACTCACAGGAAATTTTATCGGCTCTTCATTCTAACAATACTGTGTTACGACTCGCTGCAGTTGTTAGACTTCGTAAATATTTATCTTTGCGTGAGTATAAGCTTTATTCTCCTTATTATTGATTAATTCGAATTTGTCGATTTATTTCTCTCTCTATTATAGAGAATGTTGATGAAAGGGTTGATAATGTCCTCTCATTGAACATAATACCGTTATTGATTGAATTGCTTGAAAACTTCGATGATCATTTATTACAGGTAACTTTTTACATGGTATTCAGGTGGTTATTTTTACGTCATGACTATTTTAACTTTTTTTTATTTATTCAGTATGAGACAGCCTGGATAATCACTAATATAGCTGTAAGGATTTTTTATTTTGTTGATGAAATTTATGTCCTTTCAATATTATATGTTATAATTTAGTAATTAATTCGTAAGGTCCTTTATAGGCCGGTTCTACACAACATACCGAAGCTCTTGTTGCGGGTGGCGTAACACAACACCTTATTAAAGTGTTATCAATCTCCAACAATATTGAAGTTCAAACCCAGGTAATGTTTTTTTTATAAATTAATTTATAAATAATTATTGTAAGCATTTATTAATTTGTAATTCATATTAAAGATCATATGGGCATTAGGCAATATTGCCGGAGATGGAGCTGTATTTAGACACATTATATTATCTGCAGGTGTGCTGGATCCTTTACTTTATATTTTATCAAATTATGAAATATATGATTACATGGCCGTAAGAATCACAGTTTGGGCTACTGCAAATATGTGCCGTGGTTGTCGTTGTTCAGATCCATCATGGTCATTGGTAAATTTTTAATAAATTTTTATTCATTTATAAGAAGTTCAAACAAGTAACAAATTTATTATTATTGGTTTATACTAATAGATTACACCAGCTTTCCCTATTTTGGCTAATATGGTACAGCTTAATGACGCGGAAATTATTTCTGACGCTTGGTAAATATTTTTGATTGATTTTATTATTACAATACGGGTTTATTTTCATATGAACTGATAATGAATTAATAATTTAAAAAGCTGGGGAATGTCTAGAATATTGAATGGCACTCATAAGCATAGAGAACATGCTTTAGTAAGTGACAATTCATTATGTCGTCGCTTAGTAGATCTTCTTAGGTAACTATTAATATTAGATATTACATAATTTTTGATTTGCTACTTTTTTCAAATAATAATTTAAATATATTTATAGAGAGGATAGTCTTACATCTACCGTACATTTGCCTGTGTTACGAACATTAGTGAATATCGCATCAGGGGCAGGTAGGTCAATATTTGCGTAATAATAAATAAATATATATACAAAAAAGATACTTTGTTCTTAAATTTCTGTTATATTATTAGAGAAACAAACGCAGGCAGTGATAGATGCCGGGGCTTTAACTGTTTTAACAACGTCATATTTATCGACTAAAAATTTAACGCTAAGGAGAGATGCGTGTCTAGCTGTATCAAATGTTGCTGCTGGCACATATTGTCAGGTAATTTTTTTTTTCAATTGACACGAATTCAGTTCAATTTTTAAAAAAGAAAAATTTCCACTAACGTATTGTTCCTTTGATTGAAATTAACGTGAAGAGGTAAATGCTGTATTAAATGAGCCAAACTTAATGGAAAATGTTGTCGCTTTGCTTTGGGACAGTGATGTAAAAGTTGTGAAAGAAGCATGTTGGGTTTTAAGTAACTCCACAAGTTTGCATGATTCTGGCCACATCAAGTATAGTATAAATTAAAAATTTTTTTTTTTTGAGGTGCAAATTTAATTAAGTTATCTAATTTCTTTTTATAAATTTTAATAGCTTAATCTTACAATATGATATCCTTACTCCTCTCCTTCATCATTTACGTAACCCATCAACGCCCCAAGAAATAATGAACAAACTTATTGACACGTTAATTAATATACTTTCAGTTGGAGATATGTCCAGTTCTTCGCCTCCACCACCGTCACAAAATGCATATGCTGATCAATTAGCAGCATCAGGATTAGTTAAAGCGTTGCTTATCGCTTACAATCATCAAGGATTATCGGAAACAATAAAAGAGAAAATAAGAAGTTTATTAGAAAGATGGTTCTATGGATATTTACGTAGCAATGAGCAAGGAAATGAGGACGATGATGGAATAGACATAGCATCCATTGAGGAACGTGTTGGTAGATTAAGGATTAATATGGAAGGCGTTGATGTCTTTTAAATATTTGAAATATGGTAAATATTATTAGCATTTCACTTCGAAATAGTAAAACTAGTGATCAGTGATATAATTTTATATTTTTATGTATAAATATTGTAGTATTGGACAAACACAGACATTTATTGAATATAGAATGTTTATTTTCAAAGGTTCGATTATTATTAATTTCTTAAAGATTATACTTTCACTATCAAAAATAGTTAATAACATATAACATTAGTCCTGATAATGTTGATAATGTTGCTATTGAACGAGCTTGTACTAGAAAGAATTTATTAATCTAATTAATTAGTTCATGTCAACCTTTTATTAGGTGTATTTGAAAGATAGGTTTTATGGAAAAGAATAAAAAAAATTACCAACGATAATTTTCAAAGGAAAATGAATAAAGATAAAGTATATTACATAATTCACTAACATACGAAATAAAAAATGTTAAAAAAATCAATTTAATAAAGGTGAAATAAGAATTATCAATATCAAGACTTACAAGTAGAATTGAAGTAGGTTCCAGAGACATCCCCATAGAGAAAAATCGCTTATTTTGCAAAAATGCGATCTCTACCACGAATTATTTTATCAAAATTAAAAATGTATTAACCCATTCCGTTTCTTTTTCCTTGCGAGTTTTTTTCTTTTCCACTGTTGATGCCTACTATTCCTTGGCCCACTTGTAGAGACTTTTGGAGCAACAGTGTCAATTATCATGTCTTCTTTAGGCATAGTTGGAATTAATCACAAATTAAAAAAAATTGCAAAGAACTTAGTTATTAATTAGTCTTCCCTTTAACTATTCTTGACATAACGCTCATCAATCCTTCAATGTTTGTTGAATCAATTATTTCTGGGTCAATCAGTCCTAATATTGCATAACATAACGAACCTGAGGTTAAATCTGTTGTTGGACTGATTGTAAAAACTTCTGCTTTATGTTGCGGTAGAGATTGCTCTTGTGAATTTAAAGAACTCGTTTGTTGTTCAGTTTGTGTTTGCTTGGCTGCAAGCCTTTGAGTGCGAGCAGTCTCAACAGGTGCAAAAATGGTTTGTCGTTTGATTGCGCGGAAACGTCTTTTGATCTTACTACGCATACCCTTGGCCATTTTGTTCGCTCTAGTCCGTGAAGAAAAAATTTTCTTTCGTTTTATACTTGATTGGCAAACTGCGCCGCAGTAATAAAAAGTTGCGGAAACAAAAAAAATTTTTCGGTTACGTAAATCGGAATTTCTACTCCGTAGTTCGAAAAAATTCAAACCCGAACCTTATTGGATAACTAGATAAAACTCATACGCGTGAGGTAGAGAAAAATAGTATGCCGATCAAAAAAAAAATTGAAATAACAACGCTTAAAAAACGTGTCACAAATCTTAAACGACTCAAAAAAATCAAAAAAAAATTATCTTTCTCTTGAAAAAATTTAACGTTATGCTTTCTCTAATAGCACGTTCAGCTTTGTTGAAACCAACGCGAAAGTTTTTAGTTTCTACAAAATATAGGAGCTTTTACCAATTTCGACTTTTTGCAACGGAAATTAACAATCAAAACCTTATAGAAAAAATAGTACAAAAGTACGCGTTAAATTTACCACCAGATTCAAATGTTAAAAGTGGAGATTTTGTAACTATTCAACCAGAACATGTAATGACTCATGATAATACTGCAGCTGTAAGGACAAAGTAGGTTCACTGGAAAGACTGATTCTTTATATAACGTTTAAATTGTTCAGGTTTGAAAGTATTGGTGCACAAAAATTTAAATATCCTAGTCAAGCAGTATTTACCTTAGATCATGATGTACAAAATAAATCCGAGAAAGTAAGAGAACATAACTAACGCTTGTTTCCGCTTATCAAATCAAAATTTATTGATTATTTTTAATTTTGTTTACTTAGAATTTAGCAAAATATAGTTCAATTGAAAGATTTGCAAACCTTCATAATGTAGATTTTTACCCTGCAGGAAGAGGAATTGGACATCAAATTCTCATTGAAGAAGGTTATGCCTTCCCATATACTTTAACTGTAGCATCTGATTCACATTCTAATATGTATGGTGGAATTGGATGTTTGGGAACACCGGTCGTTCGAACAGATGCCGCGGCAATATGGGCAACTGGAAGAACTTGGTGGCAAATTCCCCCTGTTGTAAAAGTAGAACTCAAAGGCAAATTACCTGATGGAGTAACGGGGAAAGATGTTATAATAAGCTTGTGCGGAATGTTTAATAATGATGAAGTTTTAAATTGTGCTATAGAGTTTGCAGGTGAAGGAATTCGTGGACTTAGCTTGTCAGAACGATTAGCTATTGCTAATATGACGACAGAATGGGGCGCATTAGCTGGTGTCTTCCCGGTTGATGAAACCACTATTATGTGGCTTCGTAACAGAGTTAAAAAATTAGAGCTCATGAGATTTGAAAATAAAAATTTAAAACCTACACCAGCCGGACAACCATTCATACATCCTAGAATTAATAATGAGAGGATTGATAAAGTTGAGAAGAATCCTTTACGTGCTTCGCCCAACGCTTATTATTATAAATATTTATCATTGGATCTTTCAACACTCTCTCCACGTGTATCTGGTCCTAATTCTGTTAAAGTTTCAACGCCTCTTGTTGAACTCGAAAAACAAGATATTAAAATTCAAAAAGCATACCTTGTTTCATGCGTTAATTCACGTGCTGAAGACCTACATGCGGCTGCACAAGTTATTAAGGGTAAAAAAATAGCGGATGGGGTTGAATTCTATGTAGCAGCTGCAAGTAGTGAAGTACAAAAGGATGCCGAAGCCAATGGTGATTGGAAAGTATTAGTTGATGCGGGAGCACAGATATTACCTGCTGGTTGTGGACCATGTATTGGTGAGTTTACATTACGATTAAATTAATATTTATATAAAGTGACAATTCTTATTTTTTCGCAAATTTAGGTCTTGGTGTAGGTCTCTTGAAAGATGGCGAAATTGGTATTTCTGCAACCAATCGAAATTTCAAGGGTCGCATGGGTTCACCGAATGCGTTGGCTTATCTTGCATCACCAGGTAGTTTAAGTTAAATTATCTTTTTCGAGTTTACAAATGTTATCATTTTTAATAATTTTATGTACATAAACATTAAGCTGTAGTTGCCGCTTCTGCAGTGGCTGGTAAAATTGCAAGTCCAGCTTTCCTTTCCACATCATCATACACTTTTCCCACTCATCAAGCTCCAGTAATAACTTGTGATATTAATCAGTCTGAACAACATATCGAAACATCATTAATCATTGAGCCTACAATTCCTGGATTTCCAGGAACAATTAAGGGAGAATTGATATTTTGTCATACAGATAATTTAAATACTGATGGAATTTATCCCGGAAAATATACTTATGTTGACGATCTTACAATAGAACAAATGGCTAAAGTCGTTATGGAAAATTATGATTCTAAGTTTGCAAATATTGTTTCCAAGGTAATAAATAAATCAGAAATGTTAGGGAGACATTTTAGTTGGTGGATTTAATTTCGGCTGTGGATCTTCAAGAGAACAAGCTGCCACTGCAATTAAAGCAAGCGGTATTGCTCTTGTTATTGCTGGATCTTTTTCTGAGACATTTAAAAGAAATTCCATTAATAATGCTTTACTTTGTCTTGAGGCACCTGACCTTGTGCGTTTATTAAAAAACAAATATGGCTCAAATGAGCTAACAACACGCACAAAATTAGATGCCGAAGTTATAATAGCGGAAGGTAAAGTAGTCGTTGAAGGATTAAATGAATCAAAAACTGTATTTAAGGTTGGTATTTTAGGTAGAAGCGTTCAGGAGTTATGGGTAGCCAATGGATTAGAAAATTGGGTAAAGCAAAGTATGTAAAAAGGAATAAAAAATGTAAACAATATTTAATATTTCTTATTTAAATAAGACTTTATTCATACTTTAATAAATATTAATAAGCAGGACTAGTTGTAGCAGACACTCCATCAATGGGATTAGCTTTAGCTGTCGTTGTTGGAGTTGCAACTGTGCTGCTAATTTCCGTTTCATTAAAATCTACAGAAGTTGATTTTTCTTCTGAAAACTCCACTGTTGTCGATTGTACTGCATCATTATTAGTATTTGAATTAGAAGGAGACATGCCTACAAATCCTCTTCGGTCTCTGCGTCTCATAAACAGTTTCCAATTATTTTTTAATTTCCCTAATATTCGATCCATGTCTCTTTGTTTGTCATCGTCAGAAAGAACGGAAGATAAAATATAAGACATTTGCAGCATACGAGCTGCAGTATCTGTAACCGGTATTCCTGAATCGAAATCATGGAATAATTTATTAAACGCATCTGAAAAAAATTATTTAGAAAATTAATTTTGAAATCTTCCAGGTTATGTGTTGTTGGTTTCACAATATAAAGTACCTTCCACTCGATCGCCCATAGGTAAAATTACATGATCTCTAAAACTCATCAGTACTAAACGTCTAATATTCATATTCTCTTTTTGCGCCATTAATAATGGAAGAAAAACGCCTTCAAAATAGGGTATAACTGTACCAAAGAAAAAAGACCATAATTCAACTAAACGAGAAACAAGTTTTTCATCGGGGACTCCACGTAGTTTTCCGTTAAGTGTAAACATTCCTAACTCTAAAAGTTCATTTATATCATCATAAAGCAAATGTAATGGTCGATCGTTCATGTAACGTCTGTCACCTTACCAGATCATTTAAATCCTCAATACATAATTTCAATCCTTCGCCGTTAAACAGTGGCAAAACTTTGATGACTAAAGAACCCCAAGTGTCATGTGGTCCAAGCTGTTCTATTCTTTCAAGGTCCTTAGTGTTCACAGAATCATACAATTTACTATGCGTTGTTGAAATTATTGATGGCGTATAGGTTGTCTGAGATAATGCAGGCGGACTTAGATTAACTTGTATAGAACCGGTTGAAAGAGATTTTTCGTGAAAAGGAGAAAAATAAGAATTCATTGTTGAGGCGGAATTAGATCGTTCCATAAGTGGGAGATGTGGATTCAATGATGATTGAGAATTTTGTGTCATTAATGACGAAGAACTTGAGGAAGTAAAACCACTACGATTGGAGAAAGAAGGAGAAGTCCTGTAATTAGAATAAAGTTGGTTGGTTTGTGGAATTTGACTAATTTGATTTTGAAATGTTGCCGTTGAAGACCAAGTACTACCATGTCCTTCTGTGGACATAGATGTACTAAGACTATTAGCGGAATTCGAGGCTTGTACATTTGGTCCGTTATAAACAGAAGAAACTGACGGCAAACTTGTGCTTATAGGAGCTTGGTGAATTTGTGAAAGTTGCTTAAAGAATTATTTGTTGGAGTCGATTGAGTAGACTCGGAAGCTTCTTGAATAGGATTTAAACTCATTGCGTTTTTTGCATTTGCTTAAAATCTTTTGTCGAATAAACGAAAATTTCGGTCTAAATTGAGGGGAAAATTTTGAATCGAATTAAGGTCAATCATTGCTAAATCGATACCAATCTCGTTTTCTTTATGCAGAATTGCAGATAACCTTAAATTAAAGTTGTACGCACGGACCAAGAGATTAAAGTTTTCCTATCTCCATATTATAATTATACTAAACTTTATCGTTCGTTTGTAATATAGAAAATTTAGAATCATTAAAAAACCTTCAATTACAGCCTGAATATGGTAAATTCTCTACTTGCAATACTACTTGTTATTAATAGCAGTAGAGGAAGCCATTTCGTTTTTCATTACCCGAGAGTTCCTCAAAGACGTGATGAAATTGAACAAGTCAGAAGAGAAAGTGACCTAGATGAAGAATTTGGAGACGACTTGCTTGAAAATGATGTAATAACGTGGCCATATGGCCCAACCGAAGATTTTGACAATCGGTCATTTCGTTCGAGACTTGAAGATGATGACGAATATGATTTTAATTCAAAGAAACATGGTAATAATAATACGGGAAATGATGAGATTGAACGTAATGAAATGAATCAACTATTTGGGTTTGAAACTAGATTATTAGCAGACATATTTTGTCCTAGGCATAAAAGTCTGACAAAATTTCAGCTTTCAATCGATGATTTGACTTTTGTTGGCCAACCAGTTTTTCTTAAAACGAAATCTGATACCATTAAGAGAGGTGGAGATAATAGCACAGATTTAGATAGTAATGAAGAATTACAAGAGCAGTTATCTGACGCTCAAAACGAAGAAACGACTACTCAAATACCTCCAAGTGTTGTATCTGATATTACTTCTTCGACCCATTCTATGCAACAACATCTACATGTAACATTCTTTCACCTTGTGTTTGTTCTTGAACCACCTGAACTGGAGTTATGTAGACAAGTAGATGATATTTACAAAAATATTATTACAAAACTAACAGCAGCACTTCGGTATGAGCAATTACGTTGTGATTATGTCGGGAAAGAAGCAGAATTAATATTGTCTTTAAGAGAAAATTCTGGTAAAAAGGATATTATTCTTTGACTTAACAAAAAATTTATTAATTTAATAAGATATGTTCAAAATCATAGGTACGTCTACCATTGATGAATTAATGGAAATTACATTGGAGAAAAGTTCATTAGCGCGAACTATTCGCAAAGTATATGATGCAATTTCAAGTGATTGTGTTGCACATATACTTATAAATGATTATATTGATTTATCTTTACAAATTCCTCCACTTGTTCCGACTATTAATACACATGATAATGATATGAACGGACATGAGTATGCCCATTATCCTGTTATTGCACCTTATCATACTTTGCTTCTTATTGAAGATCCAGAAGAAATTTTAAAAAATATGCCGTTAGATGCAAATCCAACGTTGGTTCAATTGGTACAAATTTTGACCCCTACACAACGGTATGATATAATGTGGTAATAGTTTGATTTTCTGAAATTCAGGATCTCAAAAACAAAGCCTTTGTTTAATATAGATTAGCCGATTTATGTACTGTGTTGGATTGCTCTTTAGCACAGATATTTCGACTTGCAGCACACTTGATATATTGGCGAAAAGCCAAGATAATTGATGTAATTGGTGTTCGGAACCTCTATGTCGTTTCTCCTACTGCCGATATGAACTCGTAAGATGCTTTATATTAAACAAATTTATTATTCATTTTCAATGCTGTATAATCTCATGCATATCTTAATTTTGGAGATTACCAACTTACATTGAATATTTCAAACAACACTTTCCTGCTTTGGATCTTGTGAAAATTCTCGACTCATTCTCTGTTCCTAAGCCCCAGGTAAATGCCATCAAAGAACATCGTACTATGTACCTCGAGGCAATAACTTACTTGTTAAGAAATGACCTTGTTGTACAATTACACGCATATATTTTGGTTATGGTACCGCGATATATAAAGATGGGATTTACTCAGGCAGAATATGAGGAAAAAATGAGAAATTCTGGGGATAGCGAATTTAATTCGAGTTTAATGGATGATACCGCTATAATTTCCCCCGTAGAAAAGGCATCAGATAGTGAAAGAGATTGGTTAAATAACTTTGTAGCGAATCATCCCAAAGAGACTATCTCACTTTTCGAGAGGTTCGTAAAAATCTTTATCCTTAATTATAATGATCTCTATTATCTCATTATTAATTGTTCGCTTTTTGCGTTTTAAGGTTAATTAAATATTTCAATGGAAAACATCATGTTGATGAAATTCTCTTCCGAGAATCTTTAAAGCCAAGAGATTTAAGTAAAATAATAACTTTATTTAGCAAGGATCAATATATTATTGTATTGTGTTAAAGAGCTAAATCTTTACCATAATATTTATTATTCTCATTATTTAATTCTGTAATTAAAATAATATTAAAATCCTAAACCTTGTGCATTTTACGTGTCGCGTAATTCACAGGATTGTAAAAATTTTGATAAATCTTCCGCATCGGGGAATCGAACCCCGGCCTTCCCGGTGAGAGCGGGAGATCCTAACCACTAGACCAATGCGGATTATTATTTGTTACTAGTAGACAAAAATTTATTTGTAAAATTTACAATTGCAATATAGGAAATAGTGTTGTTAATCATTTCTTTTACAGCCTGTAATTTAAAAATGGTTTAGTTATTATCTACTTTCCTTGTAACTACTAAAAAAAATCTGTAAAGCTCCTTGCTTCTTATTGGTAGTTATTTTTGTTTGATTATTCATATTATCGAAAAAAAAAAATTTCTAAATTTTATATTACCATATATGGAAAATATCACGATATTTATTCCTCGTGTAACTCAAAGTGTACAACAACACAATAAGTTTTAGTTAAAAAGTTTTGTCAGTTTCGATCCGAAAAACACGTTAAACTTACTCCTTCAGTCATAACTTTATATTTTCGGTTTGTAGAAATAACTTACGGTACTTTTCGGTGATTTTAATTTATAGATAAAATTAAAAAAAATTTTTTAAAAAAAGTTGGTTAATGTATTATCTTTTTGATGGTTAAAATTTTGTATCATTTATCAGAAACGGTTAATATTATGATGTCAGATTCAGCGTCCTCACCATTAGACACGTCTTCTCCTTCCTCGTCGTCGTCTACCCTCGCTACGACTCCTAACCTTACACACGGAGATTTAAGACGCTCGTCATATTTTTCAACAGCATGCAATAATCCGTATCCTACCAAGGCTACGGGTGTTTCACTTAGTTGCAGTTGTTTAGTAAATGCATCAGTAACAGTTGTCCCTAATCATGATGATGATAAACAACCACCAAATTATGTTTACGTATTTGGTGGATTTAATTTATATACTGATGAAGTTTATAATGATTTATATAGGTTAAATGTGTCTGAAATGAAGTGGGAAGATGTGATTTATTTAAAGGGTTCACGTCCTTCAAAGAGAACCAATCACTCTGCTTCTTTGTGGAACCAGGATAAAATAATAATTTTTGGTGGGACAGATGAACAGGATCTAAATTGCAACGATGTAGTTATTTTGGATTTGAAAACTATGACTTGGGAACGCCCTGAAGTAGATGGACATGTTCCGTTAGGACGTGCAAGGCATTCAGCTTCCATATATAATGATAAACTTTATATAGTTGGAGGGTATTATACAAATAGCGAAGAGGAAAGGAATTCAGTTTCACCAGATGTTAATTGTTTAAATTTGCAAACATGGACATGGGAAGAACCAATTACATTGATTCCAAGACATTCACACGATTCGTTTATTTATCAGAATCGCCTTTATGTATATGGAGGGTATAATGAGGAAATGGATAGGGAAAAATCACTTGTTATTCTAGACCTTCAAACTCAACAAGTTTCAAAGATAGAAATTACAAGTGATTCAGGACCTGAAATGAACGGTCAACATTTTGCTCAAATATATTGGAATCGATTAGTCGTAGTAGTAACACAGAGTTTGAAAGTTGAAGCGCAAGAAGGTTCAATTGGGGTTTGGGCTTTAGATTTGGATTCCCTTCAATGGCAGCAAATTGAGGATGGTGATCGTTTTGTACAAGGAAATTGGCATTATTTCGCTATGGCGGAAAATTGCCCAAGATTTTTCTTATTTGGAATTGATGAAAAAGAATCTGATGAATATTTTTCAAATGTCCTTTCAATCGATCTTCAAGAATATGGAATGTCAAGAATCCCACCCCCAACAATTGGATTGGATTTTGCACAATTACTGAATGACTCTACCACTTCGGATTTTACCATTAAATCTAATGAAGATGGTCCTGTCATTCATGTTCATCGAATTATTCTACTTGCCAGGTGGCCACATTTTGGCAATATGATTAATTCAGGAATGACGGAATCATTTAATTCAACT
>NQWY01024962.1:0-10175 GCA_019425655.1 Rhizophagus prolifer
TTAAAGAAGCAATATAATTAATTAAAAAGCATAAAAAGAAAAAAATTTATAACAATGTAACATAAAATTTCCTTTTATAGTAGTAGAATTTGCAAATATAAATCTTACTTTCCAGCATATGAATGCAATCTAAGTTCGCAAACCCAAAAAAAAAACAAAGTAAAGCAACGAACTTAAAATTTCGTCCAATAATATAATAGCTAGTGCATTGTTCAATATTGATTTGGCAGAGATGCTTTCCTTGGGTTTTTTTTACCAAGTATAGAAAACGTAGTCTTTGTTAAAAAATGATGGAATTACCCAATTCCATTTCTGTCTCTAAATAAGTTAAATTAAATTATGTTAGAAAAAAAATATTTATGTATATATATACACGTTAAAATTTTTAATTTAACTTACGGAGATCCATAAGTCCAGCAACAGTGGTGGAGGTGGAAGCTGGAGTATAAGGTGTACTAATTTCAGAAGACATAGCGTTAAGTTTTTATAGGGATATTAGGCTCAGACAAAAAATAGTGTTACTTTCCGGAGTAAGATAAAAATTTATTTCTGTTCGGGAAAGAGAATACTGGCCATTAATATAGGGTTTTATGTAGTACAGGCATTTCATCATTACACGTAACCTATTTCTCATGTACAGTACAATAATAATACTTTATTTATGAAATAAAAATGTTGCCGGAACTGGCCTACAATACATAAAAACTATTACATAGTATGATACTGTGAATTATTAACGGAAATATACGGTGACATAGAAGAATTCTGCTCGAGGTTGTCGACCAAAAAATTTAGAAATCGGATCTGCAGAATCTATTTTCTTTTCTTGAACACTCCCGGGATGAATTTGATAAAGGCTTAAAAGGACATCTTCTAACTCCAATCTGGCTCTAATTGCATTTACAAGATCACTGACATGTTAACCTGTACTAATTGTAATCGTTTGGTGTACCGCATTACATTGGACATCATTAAAATCCCCCACTGGAACGATAAGGCAGTTAAGAGAAATATTGGCCATATTTCATTTTCTGAAATACAAGGCTCATAGTAAGAAGTTTCTTTCGGCTTGGTGCTCGCTCCTATACATATATAATTTAGGGCATATACATACCTTAATTATTTTTGCGGAAAGTTGGCTGAACTTCCATATACCACTACATGCTTTATATCTTGCTGGGAAAAGAGCGCCAAGCTGAAGTTAAGGAGGTATGAGACGTAATTAGCATTGTCGTATGATGTCAAGAGCTCTATGAAAGCATATATAAACGGAATCCTCATACCTTTTCACATGTAGATCTACTTGGAAAGACCATTGTTGGTTTTACGCCTGGCAATCTTAAAATTGCGAGTCCCTCAGCCCTTCATAACATATGCTTTTGACGTTAATATTTACTTTTAGAATGGTCCTGTGTTGCGTGTAGACCTTCTTTCACATTTTCTCATGATTGTTCGGGGTAAAAAATAGAGGTAGTAGTTAGCATGAATATATATATATGCAAAAATTATTATGTCGCACAAGACCTGACTGATAATCCATCTGTGGCCCAGCGAAAATCTCCAAGCTGGTGATCACTGCTCCGGACTAGCTAGATCAGAAATTAATTAAGTTTAGCGCTACTATTCCAGATCAGAATCGGTTAATTCAGGGGTACTACAACCGTCATTGACAATCTTCTGGGAAATCTTTTTTACGTAATCTACGGTGTAATGAGCCTCGTGAAGTTTCAAACATCAAATGAGAAGATAATGATTCCTGGCTCCTATATTGAATCGTTTGTGAAGTAAACTCAGTAATAGTAAAGTTAGTTTCTAATTCGGGATCCTCCAATTTATAATCAATCTTCTCTTTAAGGCCATAGATGGTTATCATTAACCCAAGTCTTTTGCACATGTATCTCATATCCCGTTCTAATTCTATGACAGATCTTTGATAACTTTTGTCACTTCTCAGTATTGCGCAATCGATCCAAGATTTGTGTAAGTTTTTCATAAATCTTGTTCTAAGTTGACAAGTGATTCTCGAAGGTCGTTAACCTCTTGTTTGGGTTCTATATCAAGTACCATCCTAGATGAATATCTCTCTTGTAGTTCAGGCATATTTAATATATAAAAAATAAATCTTCCGGACAGATAATCACTGCTCCGGACTAGCTAGATTGTCAAATAATGCTATCGAATAATTCCTTGGTGCTTGTCTGCCTATAGCTATAATTGGGTGATCAGCACCAGAGTCAACTATCATAGATATATTGGAATTAGGTTGTCGTAATGTCTGGTAAAACCGACTTCTAATATTAACAACTCTAGGCTGTCTTGATATTAGCTCTATCACTTGCTCCATCTCAGCTCAAATATCAATCAGATCCCGGTAATTCTCAACATGGGTATTTGGATTTAGCTGATCTATAGCTTTTTTGCTAATACTAACACACCCCCTCAGATTAAGATATTTTAATTTGAGACATGATCTAGCAATTTCTTCGATAGTCACATCGGTAATTTTACAATAGCTAAGGTCAAGATGCTGGAGCTTTGGATTGGAGCAAATAATACCACAAATTGAATGTTCAGTAATTTCTGTGAGATAGTCAATATTTAAATATTCTAATTTATGGCATGACTTCGCAATTTTCCATAGACCCTCGTCATCTACTTCTCGAGTACGGAAACTCCTAACATCACACAGATTGAGATACTTCAGATTCGGGTATGAATCTGCTATCAGTTCTAATGCTTTATTACTAAATCCGATGCTATTTATAAAACTCAAATGGACTATGTTTGGGCATGAATGTATAATGCTTATGATTTTTTTATCTGAAAGTGAATGGCAGTATGATATTTCGAGATGAATTACATTTGAGCAATAAACTGGCTTTTGCTTTCTACATATTAGCTTTATGAATTTTTTCAATCGAAAGAGATCCTTTGCACGTTCTATCCTTATGAATTTATTTAATCAGGAACGATCCTTTGCAAGGTAATTATAATCATTTGGAAGAGATTGCCCAGGATATAAGTCTTTCCCCTTTAGCTCAATACACCTCCATAGGATAGGGGCACCGCATCTGTACCAAAGCCGGCTAACAAATAGAGCAGGATGAAGGGATTTATCTATCAATAAAAAATGTAAAATCTGTTCTAATAGTTCTGGTAAATAAAAGACGGTTGAATGTGCCATAAATATTCTATTTTATATGTTGTATCTTTAAACAAAAAAATCTTTCGAGCTGATGATCAGTATTCTAGATCAAATCTCCCCCATTCTCCTTAGTTCATCATTAGCATAATCATGTATAGACTTATTATCTCTTGGTGCATCACATGATATCATCAGACGCCTTGACAGTACATACATCCCGGGATATGCATCAAACGAAGCTGGTGTTATACACTCGAAATTCTCAACATGAATATTTGATCTAAGCGAGGAAACTAGCTGATCTATGACATCTTTGGTAACAATATCGCATCCTTCCACTTTGAGATACTTTAAATTAAGACACGAACCAGCAATTTCTTTGATAATCTTAAAAATAACTGCACAATAGCTAAACTCAAGTTGTTGAAGCCTTGGGCAAGAATGGATAATATCACAAATTGATATCCCAACAATATCTATGCGATAGGAAATATTTAGATATTCTAGTTTATGACATGACCGTGCAAATGCACATAAACCTTTATCAGTCAATATCCCATCATTAGGGGTTCTGTATCTACTCTTTTGCAAATTGAGATACTTCAGATTGGGGTATGTCTCTGCTATTCGATTTAGTATTTTATCGCTAAATCCTGTGCTAAAATTTAAATCTAAATGGACTATATTTGGGAATAAACATGCAATGACATTAAATTTTTTATCTGAAAGTGGATAGTAGTTCGAAATTTCTAGATGAATTAGATTTGAGCTATAAACTGGCTTTTGCCTTTTACATACTATTTTCATAAATTTTTTCAATTGAGAGTGGCATTTATTCTTCCACTTTAGCTCGATGCGTTTTCACAGAACAGGAGCACCGCATCTGTACTACAATCAGGAAACAAATAGGGCGGGATAAAGGAATTTATCTACCGCTAGGAAATATAGAATCCGCTCCAATAGTTCTGGTAAATTTATAACACCTAAATGCGCCATAAATAATATATGCTGTATCTTCAAACGAAAAAAATAAGGTTATTGTCACACAATTTGTGGCTCAGCAAATTCTTCTGAGCTGTCCCAGACCTTATTCTCAGCCGTGCCTTTCTTTGTTACTTATGAGGGACAGCCTTTTTTTCTTTTACCTTAATTATTTTAACTGAATCAGAATCTTTGGAAGACTCAGATGAATAGAAGGAATCCTTATCTTTCTTACAAATCAGTGAGGGAACTGTTTTATGTATTAAGTCGACCATAGTTTCCCTATCCACACATTCTTCCAGATCTTCTAATTCAATTTTTAAGGACCCAACATCTCTTTCCAATCTTTTTACCCTCCTTTCTAAAGTGTTATATTCAGAATGATAATCATCCAATTGATTCTTTAGTGCCCTATTTTCACCAGAAAGCATACTATACACTTCTGCATTTTGCTCATTTAGTCCAAATATCCGGGCTAATTTCTCTGTGTATCTGATAACCTCCTGCTTGCTGGATACATCAGATGATTGATTTTGATCGGCTACCATTTTTGCGATATTTTATATATGCTAGATCTTAGGCGAACGAAAAAATAAAATTAATAAATGATTTCAGACTGATAAATCAGTCCTCCCGACCCTCTAATCCTTATATGTGATTAGTTTTTATCGAAGAGCATGAATGGGTTTGCTTGGTTGTAAGGCACTCCACAAGGTCTGTAATTTACTATAGTATACCTTTGCGATGGCGCAGTGTTATTTTTAGGACTATGTCGAAGTGCTTGACTAGCAATAGTATTAGCTTTTGACAGATTCCTAATCCCACTCTCTACAACTGCAAATACAGCTCCTAAATTATGTAAAGAACTAGGGAGTAATGGCTTACCAGTTTCGGGAAGAAATTCAGCTTTTTTCAGAAACGTACTCAAGATTCTAATCCAGGCGCCCCGGATCTCCTAACTGTCTGGAAGATATTGCTTCCTGAATCCATGTAAGCAATTGCTTTGCCCGTTCCTCATTCTTTTCAAGTGATCTAAACACCTGAGGAATATTCTGTTGACCTCAGTTTTTTACGTATCCTGTTACACCTCCATTAGATATACGCAAATTTTTAATTTTGGCTGGACGGATACAGAGCATGATCATTACATCAGCTAGGGCCTGTTTATTGGGTGTATTAGATACATCATACGAATCCAGTCTCTCCTTAACCGATTCTAGCGAGAAGTGATCTGGATAATGAATTCCTTCATCTTCGCATAATAAACTCCTCTCCTTTTGGATTTTATTCGATAAAGTGATCATCTCTGGAATCTTCGTAGCTTTGATTATTGCCTCTGGGGCATTAAGCTTCCGCAATTCCATTCGGAGCCTACTGAGACTAGATGTGCCGGCAACTGGATTAGGGGATGCCTTGGCTAATGCTTTAGCTATAACTTTTACTTCTTTTTCACTAAGGCTGTCCCGCATAATATGCTGAGCCGTTTCTCTAATAGTTTCTCCTTCTGGGATAATATCTGATACTTGGCAGGCACTTTTAGCACAGCATATATTCACTTCCGCTTCTGCCCTACCTCTGTAAGGGTTACTTAACTTTTAGTTCGACCGCCTCTTTGAGAAGGTATCAACACAAATGCCTGTTCTTTGCTAAATTCATACCCTTTTTGGAGCCAATTACGGGCCTGGCGCCTTTTTTCTCTATCTACCGATAGTACACCAGTTGTCAAGAGCTCAAGTATTTCTGGCACATACCAGCTAAGCTCTTTGAGACTCATTTCATTAGTGAGTTCGTGATCTGTAACGAACTTAGTTGTAATAGCAGACATGTGGTATGTAGATTATAGGTGGTAGTTAGATTAATCTGTGATATTCAGATTATATTACGTGGGATAAAGTTCAATTCGAAAAAAAATATTCTGACAATTCACTATCTTATGATCGGTGGGCAAAAAAAAGAATATTATAACTTATTGCGGACTCTCTATGAGGCCATGAACTCTGGCCAGGATATCTTGTATATATTTGAAAAGTGTGGGTAGATAGGATAAACGAAAAAAATAATAATCCTCCTCAAAATAAATTTTCTCAAAGTGGGTAATTGTCAGATAATTAGAAAATAAGTTCTTACCTATCACCCTGAGTTAGTTATGCTAACGAGGGGGCGCTCTTTACCAAAGCATACCATTCTCCTGGAGTATGCTTATTGTTTTTTTCCATTTTTCATCGGTATCAAGCCAGGAGGATGTGATTCCCTTATCCTCAAGCTTGCGACGGATAATTTCTTCCCCTATCAATCTTTCTCGTATTGTCATGTCCATATCTTCTTTAGGATCATCCCCCATCTCTATAGACCAACCACACATTCGTGAATCCATTTCCATCCTATTCCGGAATGTGGGTGAATCGTGTCAGTCTTTTTTGGTGATAGTTATGAAGACATCTGGATCTTCACCGAGCTCGACTGCCTTTTTTCTGAGACGCTCTTCTCGCTGGGCCCTGGACAAGAGAATGGAAGGCAATATCTCGTTAGTAGGTTTGATAGGCTTGGGTAAATCATGATTGACACTTGTTTCTTTAGGTGGCGTATTCACTATTTCACAGATAGGCTCAATTGACTCCGGATGCTTGCTAGTCTCAGGACCATCAATTACTGGCTCAGATGATTCAGAAGTCTTAGTAATTTCGGACGTCCCAGAGGTTGAGGCGATTGGGGGTTCCGCATTTTCTGCCACATAGTCAAAGAGAGTTTGGGTTGAATCATCCTGTTTATCCGCTTTCTTATCTCTTGGAGGGAGATTCTCTTCTGGCTGAGGCGGGATTATTTTTGGAGGAATAATTTCTGGCACATTGAATATAGGTATGTCTGTAGTTTCATTCTGGGATTTCTCGTTTGTGGGTATGTCATCTTGAAGTATATCGGAAAATTCTTTGATATCACTTAGGCCAGATTCACAGAGCTTAGCTACGATCTTGGAGCGATCAAGAATGTAATGATACTCTCTTTTTCCATTTGTTTGTAAACGAATTCTGTCAATTCCATAAAACGCAAACTTCTTTCCTAAATTACTATCAGAAAATGGTTTTTCGCCATTCTCTCCATACCATTCAAGATAAGCCTGATATAATGATTTGCGCTGTGGCTTGACTATCTCACCCTCATCCCAAGATGCAATATAATTAATTAAAAATCGGACAGGATTAGGGAGTTGGTCTCACATTATTTCTTCCTTCATTTTAGTTGCAGGAATTTTTCCTGGACTCCAATTTGTTAAATTACGGCTAAGAAGGTATGTCATAACTACTCCTGAAGTATCAGGATGGTCTAGAATTTCTCCTAGCTGGTCAAAATACGATATATTACCCCTACAACGTGACGAAACTTCAAAACAGACTATACGAGAATCACCTATGTCTATTTTGAGTGGTGCATCCTAATTGCTTGTAACTATATACCCAGCATAATCATTTATTCGTATAGTTTCAGGGCCTTTGCGTTCTATAGCTACCATTCATTCTGTTATAAGTGATTTGAGATGCCCGTTAAATCTATGCCATTCCCCACTAGACATCCCTGTCTCATTCATGACAATAAGCTTTCGAGCTTGAATAGCACTATTAAATCGTCCAAGAATTTTTTCTAAATCTGATGTGGCAAAATGGAGATGTGGCCCCAAGACTTTATCACCAATAAAATCAGTGATGATATTTTTCCCGCACTGTTGTAATGTAGATTTTAGTACTAAGATAGTTCGGGGCTTCTTCTCTGGCTTCTGCACTAAATATGCCCACCAGTTCCAGATATATTCGTCAAGTCTTTCATCCCCATTACAGATTACATTCTTTACATGCCAGAGAATCGGATCCATAATTTCTTTGTTAATTCCCAATGCCAGCTTAGCCAAAAATCCTATGAAAAGGTTAAAGAATTTTGTATCATAAACTGGAGTATTTAGTGGATATGGAAGAAAATTAATATTACGGTAAAGGATTAGACCTTTAATAACCACCGATCTATTAAATTAATTAACTTCACCGCCTCTCCTCCTAGCTCAATTAAGTTAACTTCATACTTGGCAAGATCTAGTTTTGGCGCCATATCAAAATATAGTCCACCATTCGTATCTTCTGTTTTGAGCACCCATAATCTTGATGTTGTTTGAATACAGGTGACCGCTGCCTGAATTGCATCATAAATTTCATTGCGAGAAAATTTCTGCCCAGATACGCACATATCAATTAGATCACCCTATGTGAAGTGATCATTAGGTTCTGAAATTCTGGATCTATCTAGTTTTGTAGAACTTGGGAGCTTTTGTTCTCGACCCAAGGCGGTTTCACTAATAGTATTTTTTCGAAGGCTTTCCTGTCCCAGGTTGCTTATCTTGGTTTGCCCAGTAGCAGAAAAAGCTGTAGGAATTTTATTTCGTATAATATATGCATTTTCACTTTTGTGTTCCCGATCACATATTGGACAGTGCGATGGGGAGTTGTGTATTAATGGAAATTTATTAGGAAAGTCATCTGATGGATATGAAAGACTATATCCTTCGATGTTAGCTTCTTGGAGCAATTTCTCTACTAGTTCGAATTCAGCCTCGGTGGTTTCGTTATTTGTATCATCATTATATTTTTTGACTTCTGGCTCCGAAATGGCCAAGAGAGGACTATCAACGACTTCTGATTCGTCATTAGGAGGGCGAATCATAAAATCAAAGGTAGATCCATCTTTTGGATACATTGCTTTTTTAATACGAACGTGTTTGTCTGTTTTTTCATCGTATTTGGGTGTTTCGAGTATTCTTAGAGAGAAAGATTTGAAAGGACCTACATTTGCTATGTTATTGATGATGCCTTTTTTCTGCAACCCTACTGGGAGTTTCTCACGAACAAGTTCAGTGAAAACTGAAGCCTCAGCGGCGTTCTTAAGCCTCATGCCAGTAGTAGAAATATGAAATGACATTTTTTTCGCATCACTACTACTGGCGATGGTTATAATGTTTTTATCCCATTTTGGGAATATTTTAAGGCAGACATCTCTAAAGGCACATTTAAGTAATTCTAATATCTCTTTACCTGGGATTTTAGGTTCGATGGAATCATATATCTTTCGTCACAGATCAAAATCTATGATGGGATGAAGTGGCTCGTCACCATCGATGATTCCATGAAGGGAATGTCCCTCACGATCTGAGAGTATTGCTTCTATCTCATCCTCGTTATCTGCGCCTAGAAAATGCCTTGGTCTAACACTATCATCACGAATTTTATATAAAGATACGCCTATATTGGAGGCTTTAAACCCACAATAGTACTGGGTAGGCGCGTCAGAGAGGAACTCTGAAAGCTTAGATTGGCTCATTTTTTAGATATGTTACCTAGTATACCATTTCAGTATAATGACCCAGTAAAAAAGTTTAAAATAAAAATAAATATTATTATAGACATCAAAGAGCTAACCAAGAATAATATCAAATGGGAGGCGAATACATTTGCCAGTATCGTTTCAATGAAGGGGAGGTTTGTGGGTGGGGATGTAGGCACCCAGAAGGATGTTATATTCACCGGAAAAGATGCCAGCAACCTCCATGTAAAGTAATAGGATGTGAATTACCAATGACTTCTAAATATGGATTATATAAATTCCATGTAAATCCATCCTATTCAAAGGAATATTATCACCGGAAAAAGTTGAATAAGATGCGCCAAAAAGGGCAGACAGTGGAAGCATTAGAACAGGCTCTCGATAAAATAGCCATTAAGGTGCTTTGCAAAAATGTCTTAGAAAAATCTGATCTAGTAAAAAACTAACCCAGTAAAAAACTAACCCAGTAAAATTTCGACTTCCGGATCAGAAGAAAAATAGCAAATTAACTTTATTAGATCGCTAGAATTCTTTCTCAAACATCTGCCCTAGGTGCCCTAGGTGTCCTAGTAAAATCGGACTTCTTTGCTTTTTTATTTTTTCTACAGGTATGGCAGCATACATATAACATACCGACTAAATGTCTTAGAAAAATCTGCCCTAGGTGGTCTAGTAAAATTTACTGGGT
>NQWY01024972.1:0-17471 GCA_019425655.1 Rhizophagus prolifer
CAATCATTTAGTAAATTGATCTTTGATATCAATTCTTTAAGCTCTTTTTTATCAAAACGCAGTTAAAATGATGTAAACTCTTTAAGGGAAATTCGAAAAAAAAGTATTGATTAAATATGTGTTTGGCCGTAACCATATTACAAAAGCATAATTGACGTAATTATTTGCACGATATATTAGTAAATCGCAAGTAACAGAAAACTTTATTTTTCGATTAAAATTAACTGGATAGTAATTCGATTTTAAAGTTACTGAGCTTGAATCCGTTTTGGGCATAGTTCGCAACAATAATACCAACAATAATGTCATCAAAGACATTGGATCCACTACTTAAGAGAATACCTTGAATGTTTAGATCTTTTAGCGTTTAATTTCACCCTTTTGTTTTTCCTCATTGTTAATAAATAGAGTTACTGAAAGCTGACACAAAATTTATAACGGTGTTAACAATGATCTCGGATGATCTCGAATGACTTCAACTTTCAAATCATCGAAAAAAACCTCAAAAAATAATTTCATTATATTCTCGAAGAAAACAAAATTAATATTATAAGAACAGTATTATAGACTTTTATTGATTCTATTTTTATTTCATCTTGTCATTCCTGTTTCTCACAATGATGAAATTAATTAGATCAAAGGCTGATAACTGTTGCGTAGAATCAGGAGGATTTTTTTTTTTTAATTATTATTAATCTGATTAATCTATTAAATCACTTCGTGCACTAATCTTGACTTTAATGTACAAATCACTGCGAGTACTTTCGTCTCATTCCCGCAATTAAATTCCGCGCTCCCTGCTGATCGCAGTCATTTACTAACGAAATAGCCAATTAATTGTCATTCTGTGATGTTTTTTTACGTCCTATCTTTTGTGTAAATATCTCTCTTGATATGAATAGTTAACGAGAAAATTCGTTTGGTTAACGATGAGGATTTGGCAAATATAATCTGATTATGTTTCTTTTTTTTATTCGATATACACACAATAAAAAAGTGTCGATCAAAACCAAATTACTCGTGATATTATAAAAAAAAATTCCTTATCCATTACTAAATCATTTTAAAGTTTAACTGTTCCATATCTTATCAGTTATTCGCATCTCTGAGTACTTTTGATTTCTAAAGAAAAAAGATAAAAAAAAAATGTCTCTCAAACCTGATGGACCATCTCTGTAAGCCAATTAATTATATTTTGTGAAAAAAAAATACCTGACATTAATTCACCTAAATAATGTATTATTTACTATTCATAAATAATGTATTCATCTTGCTATAATAAAAAAACTGAACAACGTTTAAATGGTCTTTGTCAGACCAACATTAAAAAGAAATGCAAATGTCCATCTCATAACAACCAGTGGTCACCGCACTACTCTATAATCTAAATACCACTCTATAATCTGAATAACACTTGCACTCACTAAAAGTCTACATTCAATCATTAACAACTAGTTCAAACAATATGAAAGTTGAGAAAACTAAGAACCTTTTGTCTGAATTCAAGGCAAATATATTGCTATCATATTTTGTGACATTTTGTGAGAGCTGCAGTATATTCAGTAATGTTTCCATAGCAAGGATGAGCTTTCTTCTAGCAGCTCCTAGCCTCTGATGACCTTTTAACTCACTATAGTTACAGACTTACAGCATTTACAACTAGGGTGAACATTCTTTTAGCTATTCATCTGATGGTTTTTTAGCCTATTTTGGTTGCAACATGCATGACTAAGGATGAGCATTATTCTTCTAACATACTTCTCTGATAATTTTTATGGCTTTTATCATATTTGTTGGGTTATGACATTTTTATAGCTGCTTTTCTAATGATTCTTCTAACTTTTATTATGGCTCTGCTGACTAACTGCAGCTTTTTATTTTTAGAGCTAGATTTAATCAAGAATATTTATTTTTTAGTAAAACTAAAAATGCAAGAATGATAAGTAGCAACTATATAGATAAATTATAATTTGATATAGAAAACAAATACAAAGAATATGAAAAGACAAATAATATATATTTTAATACAGCTATACAGATAATGGAATATAAATTAATAAATAGTAACTTTAGATTTATCAGGTTCAAGTAAACTAATAGAAATAGAAAAAGAATTATATGCCAATACCTAATGATTTAGTAAGTCTTTATTATATTTGATCTTTATTCTAATATCTTCTAATTTTAGTAATATATAAATATTACAAACCAAACACTATAGTAATACTATTATAGAATTTCAGCTGCTTTTATGCTCATGCCTATCCATCAACTAAAGCAGAGGAATTTATTATTATTAAAAAATGATATAATAATATAATTTTTTTGATATATATAAATATTGCCTTAAAAAGTTTATGTGAGTGTTTTTATTTTTTGGTGATTATTTTGATATCTATAGAATAAAAAATTATTTGGTTTTAAGAAGGTTCATATAAAGTGTTTTCTTATAATGATAAAGATTTGTTATGGTAAATTCCTTTTAAAATTTCTATTATTTTTTATTTAAATAGGCTAAAATTATGAAGAATATTCTAATAATATTATTATAAGTAGTACCATTTAGCTGTAAAGAAATATCCTTGCAAAAATTTAACTAGAGAAGAATCTGAAAAAAGTTCTCTGAATATAAAATAGACATAATTTTTTGCATTAATATTTAATAATTTAAAATATTTTACTGCAAAAATACAGTATATGTTGACAAAGATCCTTAAAATTCAAAACAATCTCATATAAATACAAATTATTTAAAGAAATGAAGGATCAGCTGGACAGACTTCTAAAAAACTTGGAATTATGTTCACGTCCATGGCCTATGGACTCTGCGAATATAGACCAGCTATTAACCAACTTTAAAAATCTTTTGACCAGAATTAACAAAAGGTATGATGGCTGGTATTAATGCAGACAAAGTGTCTTAGACATAAAAGAATACCGGACATGGACTAAAATTTTACTATTAGCTCTACTCACAAATTATTCCTTTATATTTACATCATTCTAAGCTTGTAATTTGGAAGCTTGTTTCAGTGGAACTGATGCAATGGAAAATAGTATGATATATATGGGATCCAACTTGAATGAAGGAATTACAAATTATCTCATCCATCCTATAAGTTGTATTATATCATGGAGGGCACTTTTGAGCGGGTACTAATAAATGAATTTGAACAACAAAGGATGAAGAAGTGTCAGATTCTGAGGTACTTCCCGGAAGATACTGATTCTCCATGATATTACCCTGATCATGAGGACTCTCATGAAGTCTATATTCCCATGGAACTGATGGAAGAAGATAAATTAGGCTATTTTTTTAATTTTTGTGTTAAAAAAAACTTATTCATATAAAAATCCATTTATAGTTTATTTTAACTGTCACATGAAGTGGGAAGTTTTGGATATACTTAGAAACATTAATTAGCTAATCATAAATATTATTCAAAGAAAAAAAAGTCGTAAAATATATGTACACATAATATGAAGACCCTTAAATTGTATTTAGAATTAAAAAGCATGTAACAATAAAATTATAAAGTTGGAATCTGCATTCTTTTGCATAGCAAAAAACTGTGAAAACTTTACTTTTATGATTTCGGAATAACAGGATTTCAGGAAAGGAAATTTGCCAAGCCCTAACCCATTGTGATGGCAGTTTAGTTCTTTCCCTGCTACTCAGTATTGCTATCTAAGTTTTTGTTAACTTTGCTATATATCCATAAACCAATATCATCTAATGTACTAACAACCCTTCCTGATATTTCTCTCAAACCCTTGAATCGTATTTTTCTTAATTTCCCCCCTAGTGCATGAATTTCCAATTTCCATTGCTACGTGGAAGCACAGCTCTTCCAAAGTAAATCCTTTTATTTGATCAAAGAGTTTTTTGAATTGAAATGGACAGGTAAGTTAACATATCTGAGTGTTATTTTATTAAATCTCGTAGTTAGAATTTTTTGCGCCTCCATGCATTACGTGAATTAATTATGTCGATTTCTGCGGTAACCTTACCGTTTATTTTCTGCCAAGTTCAAATTGAACTAACTTCAGGCATACGTGCGGAAACTTCATTGACAATTTTAGCATTAACTTCTGTGGTAAGCTTTTCTGTTTCCGATATACTAATTTTTGCATCAAGTTCATTGGCGATTTTACACGCGATGGAAAGATCATTGGAAATTTTTTGTTTGAGAAATCCACGTGGTAGCGATTAGGGCAAAGCCAAAAAATGACATGCTTTCCGAAGAGTTGAATGATGTTATGATTAGATAAAGTAATGCGTAGTAAGATTTTATTTAGAAGCGTGCTTATTGATGGATCAATGTTTGTTAATAGCACTAAAGTTCGTTATCCTTGCATTCTTACTGCGCATGGAAATGAGAATTTAACCCTAAGAGAGAGGAGGAATTAATAGTTTTTAACGGACTAACGATAACGGGATAATAAAAGTTACCATTTTTCCGGGGCGATATGTAGAACGGTTAATAATCATTTTAACAACCGTTCGATTTAGTAAGCCTCCCTCCCTGCACACCATAGGTCACGATCCGTAATGAAAAGACTTCTAAAAATAAATGTACCATGAAACAAAATTATTTTTATATAAGCCACACACTTGCGTGATTAGAAAACGTGGCTTAAATAAATATATTGCTACGGCCTACGGGTGCCGAGGTTCTATTCTAAGTTCTTCTCAACCAGCTAACCTAACCAATACAAAGTTTTACATGACCTTATCAATTCTACTACTAAGAATCAGAGAGGATTTGACATATTTTTTATTATCGAGTACAATAGTGGCGTGACATACAATGCAAAATAAATTACAAGAGTCAGGTACAATGAATCTCTTCTATCTAATAAACAATTACAACCAAATGAAGAAGCTCGTGAACCACCTTTACACAAGAGATGGAGTCTTCACTTTAAGAGTTCATTATTAATATGTAAAACTAGAGTTTTTCGCCTGGCTCTATAGCTACTTTAATGGATACATGCTCTTTTATTTAGGATTTATTCGCTAGTTATAAGTTTGGTATTTACATCTAACATGATAAAAATTATACCACCGAGTATTTTTAAGCATACTCTGATCAGTTGAGTACCATCCACACCATCTTGTTCCTTCTCTCTGCAAAAAATTATAGTACTGGGAGCGAAATGATTCCATTACACCAGATTGCGATTTTTTACTTACCTATCCTTACTTTTCAGCGAAGCCAGTAAGCTTTAACGCAAGTACAAACTTCATAGTTATATTTCTGAAATAATTTTTTCATCATCCTCATCAAGCCCTAAGTCCTGTTCCCATAGAAACAAGATAAGTTCAGCCGTTTTATATCTCTTAACATCATCAACCCATTTTTCAACATCACTAATGGGAGTTGTAATATTTTTTTCGTATATAAACAAACTTATTTTTGAATATTTTATAATTCAATTCCCTTTTAGTGCTTTTATATATATATAGACGTAAAGTTGCATAAATTTCAGAATTGCAAAATACTGTACTGTCAGATCATTTTCGTTAAAAACAGATTATTATGTAGCATTATATAACTTCCGTGAAGTAGTAAAAAAACATTTAAATGAATCCTAACCTAGAATTAATAAATAAAACTTTATTGTAGTTATATATTATAATCATGAAAAAGCAATTTAGAATATTCCGAAACGTAAGCATTGCGTCTATAAAAAAAGAGTAATTGATACAAATATACTTTCCTTAAAATTTAACGAATAATTATCACGATTATAATTACGTTAATCGGTGTAAATTTTGATGCTAAAAATAATTATTTCCATAAAAGGTGTGACTAAATTAATCTTTTTGAAGTACATCTGAATACCTATTTTTGTCTACTCTTAAAGTTTGAACTTAAAAGTATATCAGCCAATTGAATATCTTTGCGCATGTGTTACCACTTATTCATAAATGAAATAATGATTGAAATGGTTAGAATGATCGACCATTTAAAAAGTCCTTGTAATTTCGGCCCGTCTTCCTTTTTCTTCAGTCCAGTTTTTTCTTTCAACGAAGTAATAAAGATGGGAAAGAAAGACGCCAAGGTGGCCGCGCAAGGCCCTTTTCGTAGAATAAACATTTATGTAGCTGTATTTCTTATAACTTTTCTTCTTTTACTATCCTATGTTTTTAATCCTTTATATGACGAAGAGAACGAAGGGATAGGTAATGCAAAGATAGATAATGAAGCAGACAAAACAGTAGAGCCGGGAAATTATAATATATTATTTGCGATTACTTCTACAGTTGGTGCTATACGTCAAAGGAGGTTATTAAGAGAAGCACTTTTTGGTATCAAGAATAACTTGGAACCATGTATGTTTCAGGATGGTAACGTTTATTATAAGTTCTTAATTGAACCATATAAAAGTGTAGAGAGAGGAAAGTTAAGAGACTTTACCGCTGAAGTTGTTGAATACGATGATATTAAAGAATTTCCAAATCTCAGCGGCCAACATTTTCAAGAGAGTATTCTCCAATGGGTAATAAAATTTATCAAAATCTTTATTTTTCATAAATATTTTTTCTACATATATTTGTAATCATTTAACAAACCAAACTTAATTATTTTCTAGGCACAAGATCTCGGAGCTAATAAAGATGTTAATTATAATTATCTTGTAATTATTAATGACAAAGCTCTTATTAATCTTGAAAAACTTCAACAAATTTTGGAAGAATCCTCCATTAACGGAAATGTATTGACGCAAACTCAAAAACGTAGACTTTTTTGGGGTTCATTCATGACGGAAGATGCTGATGATATGGCCATCATTCTTGGTCGTGATGCTATTGCTCCCATTCTCAATTCAAGAAATAGCATTAAAGTCATTAACTCAAACTTCACAAAACCGATTACACGAGCTTTCCAATATTATCAAAAATATCCTACTGAGGCTGAATTATATCTTGTGAATGATGAAGTCGGAATTGTCGAATTTCCAAATGCCGTAGAGAATGTCTCTATTGAAGAAACTGTAGCTGTTGGTCGTATATATCTGGAAGACGATATGAGGGATTTAACTGAACATCTTTCAATTTCCAAAACCTTGATTTGTCATCCTCGGAACGATCCAAATAAATTAAATATTGCTATTGTCACTAGCAGTTTCGTTTATGATAATCTTTGTATGCTTCCCGCAGCTCGTATGACAGGTGATAACAAACGTGGTTATGCTCAAAGAAATGGATACTCTTTTGTAGGAAGATCCGCAGAATTTACTCAACAAGTTAGCAAACGACGTAAAACTGTTTGGGGCAAGTTTGATGCTATTGAAAAAGTTCTTCCGCATTATGACTGGATATTCTGGCTTGATATGGATACCGTAATAATGAATTATAATGTAACTGTAGAAGGTCTTTTCGAAAAATTTGTTGAAATAGTTGGTGGACAGGAAGAATTTGAAAAGAAACACTTAATTGTTGCGAGACCAGTACACGATGTAATGATTAATGCTGGAGTGTTTATGATGAGAAATTCTCAATGGAGTCGAGATTTTTTGAGAATTGCACAAAATAGGAGAGATCTTTATTTGGGTCACATGTACGAACAGCACGCCATGTGGGACCTTATACGAGAATCCGATTGGGCACCTGGAGTAAGTTGAAATTATAATTTTGTTTTTTGATCTTGGATAATAAATATGTAACTTATTAAATGTTTTTAATTTTTTAAATTGCAGACTTTATATCTAGATCAAGATGATCGTACTTTTAATACTTTCCCAGCTCGATATATACGTGGTGATTTCGTTGTACATTATGCTCCCGATGGCTGCCCTGCAAAACCGATCATTGATGCTATTGGTAAAATGAAATTATTAGAAATAAATCCTGATATAGAAATAACACTTGACCATAAGATGGATCATTAAAGCCGTAATATTTAATTTTTAATTATTTGCGTCGAACAACACAAAATTTCAAGTAAAAAACAATTCATATTAGCGAAAGATTTACTGTATTTTGCCATGTAAATCTTAGAAATCGAATAAAAATTTTTTTAATGCATAAACGCTTGATCGAACGCGTTATATCTGATGAAATGATTATTATGTAATTGGCAATATCAAAATATGAGTCATATGAGTCATTACTTCTAATATTTCATAACCAATGATGTAATTTTGCATCATAAATTCTTACTTCAATATATGACGCAGCAGAAAAATTGACGAGCCCGCGTATGTTATAATGATAGTAGCACTAGCATACCAAACTTACTATGAATATTTATAGGATGTTATTATTTAGAAATAATTAAATCGCGTCACTTTTATCTAGTCTACAATAATGAATTATAATGAATTAATGTTTTACAAAATTATTACTCACTAACATTGTTTTCTTTCGAGGGTGACTAATCATTACACTAATACTGCGCATAATAATTTTTTTTTACCGGAATTAGAGTTCCGATTTTGTTTGTTTCACACAATTTTTTTATATTTAATTCGATTGATTTTTTCGAAAAAAAAAAAAAAATTTTTAGACGGAAAGTTAACTGTTCCAGAATTCAAAGTTTTTTTTTCGCATAAAAAAAAAGAAAAAAATGAATAATTCTTTAACTAGACTCCCCGATTTTCAGAAATTCACCGAGATTTTACCAAATATATATCGAGCAACTTTTAGTCAAAATTATGCAAAACTTTCATATCCGATTAACGTATTTCTCATTCACGTTCCTGTGACTAGGGATTGTATCCTACTTGATACATCAGATCCAACTAACACTAATCAACTTTTGATCGCTCTTTCCGATCATTTCTCTTCATATTCAGATTTTAATTTAAAATATATCGGATTAACTGATAATAATTATGATCATACGGGTTCTGTAACCAAATTACTAGAAGAATATAAAGAGGTTAAGGTGTTACTTGGAGAATCTGGGGATATCAAGAGTTATGATTATTTGTTTAAAAATGTAAAAGAAGAAAATTTAGATAAGTATCAAATCATTAAGCAAGGTAATGAGGATGAATTCGAATATTATAATATTCTTAAACCGATCTTTACACTTGGAAATCCATCAGGTAAGAAAAAAAAAAGTTTGTCTTTTTTGAAAGAAGATTCAATGCTAATCTTTTTTAATATTTTTTTTAAAATAATAGGCTCACTTTCATTTTTGCATATACCCACGAATTCAATTTTTATCGGAGATATGATTACGAACATTTCACATATTCCTCTTTCATCAAATCCATCAATTACGCTACCTCGCAATTAGATAATGTAGAACATATATTTCCTTCTCATGATCATAGTCATGGCGGCTTTAATATAGAATTTCTTAGAACGTTTATCAAAAATTCTTTTTATTCGTGATATCAAAAAAACGTGTAATTAAAAATTTTTTAAAAAAGAAAAAAGGTTTATAAATTCTTAAAAAGATTTTTTTAATTTTTTAGTTGTAAACATTAATTTTAAGGAATCTGAATAAATCTGCAATAAAATACAAACTTCCACATAATACAACTAATCCACCTTCTTTATTATATTTTGTATAAACATGATGAAGTGCTTCTCTTAAATTTTCAGTAACAAAAGCATCAATATTTTCTTTTACGTTCTTTGCAACTTTTACGATTTCTTTAGGATCATAACAACTTATCCATGGCATACCTTCCACTAGTGAAAAATCAACAGCAGTTAATGAATCATCATCTTTTAATAAAATTTCAAAAATTTCTGCAATATTCTTTCCTTTTGTAGCAGCAAATATCCAATGAATTTTAATTGATTTATTCTCATATTGTTTGTCAATAAAAGTTCTTAACATTTTTACAGCTTGTGGATTATGACCACCATCAATCAAAAGATTAGATGTTATAGACATTTCAAGAACATTTGACAATATAGAAGCATCTATCCACTGTAATCTCCCTGGCCATTTGGTTGATTCAATTCCAATAATAATATCATCATTAGTTATATTTACGAATTTTTTTTCGGTCTTTCTTAAGAGATCTATAGCAAAAATAGCAGTAGCAGAATTTTCTAATTGAATATCCCCAGGCAGTGGAATATTAATTTTAATCTTTGTATTATCTAATAATTTAGTCGAGGCTAATCCTGATCGTTCTTGTTCCCATTCTGCACCATCAACAAGTATAATTTTTGCACAGCCAACTTCTTCAGCACATCTCTTTAATGTATATAAAGCTTTTTCTTCAATTTGTGGAGCAATAATAACATTTCCATTTTTTTTCATAATTCCAGCTTTTTCTTTTGCAATAGATTCAATATTATCACCCAAAAAATTTGTATGATCCATTCCTATAGAAGTAATAATACTTGATAAAACATTATCAAAAACATTTGTTGCATCTAATCTTCCACCCATTCCAACTTCAACTATAGAGACATCTACTTGTTGTTTATCAAACCAATATAATGATATAGCCGTTAATATTTCAAATGAACTTGCCTCTAAATTATTAGTAGAATTTATATTCGTTATAAATTCACTTGTTTTTAAGAAATCACCTTTTGATATCGGTAAGCCATTTATTCTAATCGAATCACGAGGTTCAAGTAAATGTGGCGAATTAAACCTTCCAGTTTTATAACCTGATCGTAAAAGAATTGAATCTATATAAGCCGATGTTGAACCTTTACCATTAGTGCCAGCTATATGAATTACTGAAAGTCGTTTATGTGGATTATTTATTAATTCTAAGAGTGAAAATATTCTTTCTAAACCCAAATTAATACTGCCTGACATACTTACTTAAATTTTTTAAAGAGAAAAGTGGAGAAAATAGATTAGATGGCTTTAACTGGTAGCCCCGCAAAAATATATTAGCCGCATGGTGATTCACACATTGTCGGTCATCTTGCATTTTTCACCGCCAATCACGTAAAATTGATCTTCATCCAAGCCACCCAAATTTTTATGACCACTACTTGAATGAGAACTTCAGTTCGTAGAAACGAATATTTTATTTATCGTAATGGACACACATACATGTATTAATTAGATGTACAGTATAATCGTTTGTCTAAGAATATTAAATTCCAATTGGCAATAATTATTCAACAAGAACTAATTCGAAAAATATCGTTAGATAAATATGAAGAATATATGGTGCACATTTAACTGTGTTTGTTTTGCGGACACAGAATTTTATCATAGTCGATTCAATACTCCGACCATAATAGAGAGAGCGAGTAAATGCAAAAGGATCGTAACTTGCCACTATCGATGAGCTGCTGTTGGAGGCTATTTATCGAGATTAACGCGAAAATGTTGCTTTAGGCTTTACCCTTTGCAAATTTTATTGACGAGTCCCATCATAATAAAGCCAATAATAAAGCGCAAATCCAAAAAAATCTGTATGGGTTTTCCATGCGATAAATTACAGTTTACGATTAAAATATGAACTTATGTATGGTAAGAATCAACTGAAGTCACTCTCATTAAAATAAGTACATCGGTATATAGTTAGGAATTTAAAGCTCTAGAGGTACCCAAATCCTTCTTAAAATAAAATACTTTAATACATGAACATAATACTGTATGCATGAAATCCTTCTTAAAATAAAATACTTTAATACATGAACATAATACTGTATGCATGTGTTTATAAAGATTTGAATTGCTGAGAATTTACGTGTGCTATACAATAAATTCCTTTGCTGGTCTGACATATAAGGCTAGTTTAAATTGATTAAAAATAATATTAATACTGGAAAGAATTAAGAATTTAAATGCCACCACATTTGGCTCCGTTATGGAAATTGCTCATGAAATTTCGTTTTTTCGTTAATCATGATCTGCTACCACAATTGTCAACAATGAAATGTTTATGTAAATTTCATCTCTTTTATTATAATTAACAGGTCGACCTAAATTTCAACCCAAACTATTCAATTTGAAAATAAAAAAGATTAATCGAGCATCAATTTAGAAAAGATAGTAATAGGAATATATTATGATATGGTTTCTCTCAATGAATAAAAAAAAGTTTTTTTTTAGACATTCCGACGTTAGAAAAGAAAGCCTACAATAAGCGTACTGTAAATTAGTCTGATGAATAATAAGAAAGTTATAACGCGACAATCTTCTATGAACAAAGTTTCTTCTTCTTAGCTATTAATAAGATATTTATAATATGATTTTTCGTGTTTACCGTTATGGTGTTTTTGGAAAATCTTTATAAATATGGCTAAATTACCTTTCTATTAACGTGCAATAAATCGTTCTAAGTTGCCTAATATGTCATGCCATGTAAAATTTTTTTAACGGAAAATATCGTCGAAGTCGACGCTTTAAAGAATACGTACTTTTTTTTTTATCAAAATTTTCTTCGAAAATCTTAAAACATTTTCCCGTTTTAATTTTTCAAGAATGAGTTCATCAAATGAGGACGAACGTATTATATTAAATGTTGGTGGTATTAAGGTAAAAAAAGAAAGAATATTTTGCTAAGTATATAATAATTACATATATGTTAAACAATTTGAATAATTTTTCGTTAGTACAGTATGAAACATACAAATCAACATTAGCGGCTTATCCCGATACATTTCTTGGAGCGATGTTTCAAGAAAGGAATCAGCAGCTACGTCATCCATCAAATGGAAATGAATATTTCTTTGATCGTAACGGTTATGCATTCCGTTACATTCTCGAATTTTATCGGAATGGAAAACTTTTGTTACCAGATTCTAAAGATAATGATATTTCAGGACATGAATTAACTTGTGTTTCATACAAAGAATTGTTACAAGAAATTGATTATTTCCAGATTCCAATAGAAGATAATTCGGAAGATTTTCCTTCTAATGAAGAATTGGCCAAAATATTAGATGGATTTATTCAAACATTAAAGAAATGTATCTATCATTTAAAAAGGGAGTTTGTTAAAGGTTTATATCAATTCGTTATCGTTTTTTATGAAGTACCGTGCATTAATATTTCACTGGAAGTAATAAATTATTATACAGCTCCTGGTAATAATACTATAATTAAACTATTAAAACCTTATTCAACTTGTGCTTATAGCATATTAGATCTATATGGAGATAAGATTACTGATAAATTTAATTCTAGAGATGATTTATATGTTAGCTTAATTGATTGTAATGTTCCCTCTCCTGCTCACGGTAAGGTAAAAGTCTTACACATCTATTTGGATGCTAGTTTCTTTGATACTGAAAATGTTCTTAAACACTCAAAGGAATTAAATTAGTAGTTTTATTGTTTTCTTTATTTGTAATTTTTTTGATAACTTTCTTTTAATTTTCTTGAATAAATTCCACTTTTTGTACATATATTTTTAAGTGGTTTATAATGCATTTTTTATTTCGTATATCGATTAACTTTAAGGTGGAATTGAATTGAACCTGACAGAATGTAATAATGAACAAAGACAAAGACATAAAAATACATTCAATGTTCACATACCGAATAAAAACTATATACACTTAATCAATTATCTTCTCATTAAAGAAGATTTAGTATAAATATATTGATTATTAAATTGAACAAGAATTGTAATAGTAACTACGAAAATGTTGTTCGATTGACTTATTTTAATTTCGACCGTATCATTAAAATCTCTCGCCAATTTTTTTACAATCTCATTTCCATACCATTCTAATAATTTAAATCCACTTGCTTTAAATGGTTTCATAATTTCTTCTATTCTATCAATTTCTAAATCAAATTCAATTGATGATAAATGTTGATTATCTTTTCCTTGATTTTCAAATTTTGATAATCTAGAATGAAAATAAATATTAATTCGTCCTCTTAAATTATGATATATTTCAAAAATTACATTACTCAAAGCTATTACAAATGAATCTAATAATTGTGCGTGTTCTTCAACTGTTGCCCATCTACGTATTCTACCTGTTTCAACATTATTATTAGTATTGTTCTTATTCGGTGGTGCAACATTATGTTGAGAAACAGGGTTATGATATTGAGAATATTGAGAAGTATTTGAATGTTGAGAAGTATTAGAATGTTGAGAAGTATTGGAATATTGAGAAGGATTAGATTGCTGAGAAGGATTAGAAGGATTAGATTGTTGAGAAGGGTTAGAACGTTGAGAATTATTGGGATATTGAGAAGTATTAGAATACTGAGGATATTGAGAATATTGAGTATCAGGATAATGAGATTGAGGTCCAGTTGTGCCAAAATTCCTACCATCACTAATTGCATTAGGAGAATTATTATTTGATAATGGTTCTTTTTTTGAATTATTTGATGTTGTGGAAGGAAAAGATGTTACAGACAGTTCTCTAAATAAATCTCTAATTTCATTTAAATCATATTCTTTATCATCATGATCATCTTCTTTTAATTCATTTGGAATTTTAAAATATTCAAATTCTAAAATCATTTCTTTAAGACTAACTCCATTACAAAATCCTGAATCACTTGAAGGTGTCCATAAAATTTGTCCTGTACGATAATACTCTAATACATAACGAAATGCATACCCGTTACGATCAAAGAAGTATTCATTATCTTTTTTTTGTCGTTTATGATTTTCACTAAATAATGTTCCAAGATGTGTTTTAGGATATTTAGTAAGCGTCGATCTATTAGTCTCGTACTAATAATTCCTCCAACATTTAAAATAATTCTATCATCATTTGATCCCATCTTTCAAATCGTTTGTTTTTAATTTTGTAAAAAAAAAAAAAAAAGAGGTTTATGCTTAACCGGGAATCAATTCCGAATAAATAGTTTTTTTTGTGGTTTTTTTAATTTCACCAATTTTGGTATAACTTGAAACTTCAATGAACCCAACGCGGGACCAGAATTTAATTGGACGAAAATCATTTCGTGTAACATTAATTTTATTTTATCGAATATTTGATTGTATATATCATCCCTAATATAGCATTGATTTAATTTCATTGAAATATTACCTTTTTTGACAACCATTTGAATATATTTTCATAATTTCTGAGAAAATGCTTAGAATTCAAACCAAAATCTAAATTTGGTGGTCAGTTATAAGAAAGAAGTTAATGACCATAGCCCTAAGGTAGCAATGAAAGATTTTTCTCTTTCTTTACGCCACTCTTTCTCCTAAATTCAATGACACAAGTATAAATCGAAATTATAAAACTTAATACCAATTTATGTAGAAATTAAGGAACATAGTGGTTTGCTAGTATAAATTGCACCCGGATGTTGAGTATTTTAGGAATTCTGAATTGCGAACCTTCTATTTGGTGATGATGAACTAGAGTCCAAATTTACCGAATACCTTTGAATCATTTATATCAAGATCATATCCTTTGAAGTGTATTAATAATGATAAGTTTAAAGCTAAACTATGGGCGTATGTATATACAGTATGTATATATAGTAATGGTGAAACTGTCATCTGATAAATAATCTCAATGAAACAGTAGTATTACATATCTGAATTGATATTAAATGAAAATGTATTAGTAGATAAAGATTTAAATATAAATTGCTTTTAAATGGGTTTTTCAGTATATTCAGGTCCTAATTTCTTAAACCTTATTAATTTTAATCGTTTCTCTTCAGCTTGATCGAATCGTCTCCTGTATTCATCGTATTCGCGTTTAAATATATTTATAGTATCTGATATTTCCGATATGTAAGGCCTTTTTGCACCATTTTGGGTGTATCATTTGTAATTTCGGTCGTTTTCCACCAATAATTTTATAAATAAGTGAAATATCATGTTCAATGTTAGCAACTTGCACTATTTCTTTATCAATTATAATTCCTGAATATGAAATCCATTTTAATGAAAAAACATGCCCAATAAGATCAAAATGATAAATTTTTAACGGAACAGTAATATTAGGCTTTAGACTAATAAGAAGTTCACGTTATTGCCATTGATGATGTTTGTAATATCGATAGTAATAAATATTATTCTATTGCATTTTCTACATTGAGATTTGTAAAAATAATATTTGTTATCAAACAATATCTACATCCAGTATAATTATATTACTCCATTTTTGACAATCAAATATAAACGAAATATCTCCGCGACAACCACCACGAATTTGAATGGGAGTTTTAGTCAAGGTTGATTTTATCCGCTCACAAAAACCAATTTGTGCAAAACTTTAACTTTATAAATTTTGTATAAATTTAACCTATAACGCAAAAATAATCATTATAACAATCTATTCAACTTTAATAAGTATCACCAGTACCAAATTTTTTATAATATTTTCAATACTTCAACAAAAGAAATTTTACGCATAAAAATAAATCAAGTTGACGTAAATTTAAAATATATTGTATTTATTAATTAAAGGATTAAATAAATTTGTTAAAGCTTGCAAGGATATAACATTTATCCTTCCATTCTAGTTCTTTTGCAATTAAAGTACACCAATAATTGATATGTGTGGGTGTCGGTTGTGTTGAGTAGTGTATAAAACACCCTTCGTGACACTTTACTCAAGTGACAATGGGCCAGAATTATCATAACGCGGGCCAGAGGCTTATTTATCACTTGGGTGCACTTAACATCCATTATGTTACAAAGCTAAATTTCATCATACGCTGATCGACCTAATTACGCAACACCACCGCCTTTCGAGTGTCCGGTATAAAATTTTATCCGTTAATTCACACAAAAGACAATTCATTAATAAACATAAGAAAAACATATTTTTAAAAAAATGTGAGTACAAAATATACAGTATATACATTGGTTTTTAAATGCTAATGAACTCCGATTTGCACACAGTGACGTCATTAAAAACCATCGAATTGATCAAAACCTTTTCTTATTTCACTTGAGAAAAATTTTAATGTTGACATTTATTTGAAAAAAAAAAAATTTTTTTTATTAAAGCAAAAGAATAAGTTTTAACTAAAAATATGAAGAAGAAAGGAATAAACGAAAAGATAACATGAGTGATACTCTTCACCGGCATTGATCCGGTGAAAGATATGAAAAGATAGAAATTCTTTTACAATGTTTTTTACCAATCGTCGGGTTGTGTGGAAATCGCCAGTCGAGAGATCTGACTGACCTAAGTAATAAACTGACTCTATTCCGACGAAAATCTGTCAGTCCAACTATATCAACGAATACAAAAATTAAAATTTCCACTTCTATACTCCCAATTTCTATTTAATCTATATATACATATGTGCAGTAAATCTCTATATACCTATTATGCCTATTAAATCTATGTGAATATTAGATAATAATCTGTAAATTTGTATAATTGTAAAATTGTAAAATTGAATTAACAATTTACAACTATAAAATTGTACAATTGTAAAATTGTAAAATTGGGTTAACATTTTACATATTTTACAATTGTAACAATTTGTTAATAATAGTGTCTTCTTCATTAAGAAGTTCAACTATAAAATAAAATAAATTTAAAAATATTATTAACTTTCTTTTCATAAATATTAATATAGGAATTTATTTTTGAAATTGTTACCTTTTTTGAATATTTATAC
>NQWY01024973.1:0-11360 GCA_019425655.1 Rhizophagus prolifer
TTTCTTTTTTTGTTTGTTAATTATTTATCTGATGAGGAAATAGAGATATCGGTCGAAGACCGTTATCCCCCTATCCAATAATATCCCCATTAAGTAATACTAGAGATGACCAATAAGGATTAATGTTTTTAACACACTGATTTCTCTTATATGTCTTTTAAAAATATCGGTCATTAAAATTCCGTATATTCCTAATCAGGCTGAGATGTGCTCGTTTTTTGTTGTTGTTGTAATTGCAAGTTTGCAACTCTTATCAAAAAATCTTTCAACCACCAACATGAATAGTAACGTTAAAATAATTATTATCATTTCAAAAGTAAATTCTAGCACATAAAATTTGACGGTTTTTCTTGTTTTCACCAATTAAACGTAAAATATTACTGTTGTGGTAGTATGTTTATTTTATGTGTTATCTCTCTCTCCTTCTTTCTCTTTGTGTAATTTAATATTATTCGATCTCGCAAATAATATCTTTTTGTAAACATGTTACACTCCATTGTCTTTAGTGTTTACTGAATCGAAGAACCGTACACAAACTTCCCTAATCTTTTTCACATGTGAACCTTACACGGAGAAGAGAGTGAATTTTTTTTTAAATCGTTGCCTCGTTGTCACACCATAACTGTGTATTTTAACAACTTCAACAATACCTTCTTTAAACCTGGTACTTAACACGAGAATTCAGGGTACATACTTGTGATTACAGTCGTACAATACTTGCCAAGCTTGGTATTGCGTTGCTGTTATATAAATATGGAATCATTTTTTTAATGCTGCCTAATTAGTCGTGTGAACTTTATTTGATATCTTAAAATAGAATGCAGATCTGAACGAAATTATAATTAGAAAAATAGTACGATCTGCATTGATCAACGCTCCGCAGATGATATCATTGTTGTTCATGAAATATAATTTATATACTGTATTGAACAAATCAACGATAATTTAATTTAATAGTATTAATTGATTTTGTATCTTTAATAAATTGAAAATAAATTAATTTTGTAATTTAAATAGTACTTTAAAATAAATTAATTTTATAATTTAAATAGTACTTTAATAAATTGAAAATAAATTAATATAGTAAATTTAATAAGAGAATAAATTAATTAATTTTGTAATCTAATAAATTATCTAATGATTTGTAATTCTAATTATTGTCTATACTATTATTCCTCCCTTTCTCACCTATTAACTATTACGTAATTTCATCTTAAGAAAACCCGGAGAAATCATTTTTTAAAACAATACTTGGTCCTTTACTTAATTCTAATTGTTCATTAACTTTTCTTTCCCTTTCTTGTTGTAAACGTTGTTGAGTGGCTTGTTCTTGTAATACATTAAATCTTATAGCATTCTCTAATTTGGTTTTAAGTTGAGGTTTTAATAATCCTATCGCTTCTTTAAAATTTAATGGTTGACTAGTTGCTAATGAAAGAATATGTTTAACTGAAATTGAATGTAATTTTGGAAGTTGATTAAATGATTCCAATGGAGGATTTTCTAAAAGGTTAATTAATGTTGGTAATATAACAGCTATAACCAATGATTCTTTTTTAAATAAAGAAAGATAAATTTGATTAATTATTAATTCATCATTTTTTTATAACAAAAATTAAATGTATAATATTTTGAAAATGTAACTTACTTTGAGATTCATTAGCAACTGTATTTATCGTTAATAAAGTTTTAATTATTTCTTCAACAATATTTAATTTTTCATCATTTTGTTCTAATCCTGATTCTTTAATATTTTGTAAGAAAATAACTAATTGTGGTATTAAAGCTTTAATAAAATTATTACTAATTTCCATTGAAGCTGATGCTGTAGTAGTATTTTCTATCATAATAATTGTGTCATTTGTCGATTTCGTTGAAAGTAATATTAAAGTACGAATACATTGTAATGAAGTTACAGAGATCTAAAACCAAAAGTGATTTTTTTTTTTTGAATTAATACTCGAATAAGTTGCTTATTAAAAAAAATTTGAACTCTTAATTTATACATACCGTAGCATCATTAGATTGAAATCCTTTTTTTAACATTTCAATGGTTCCATTTTGTAATTCTTTAGATTTTAAACATGATTTAGGATTACAAGTGAATAATAATGTAGTAACCAATAAACAATTTTTTATTATTGATACTTCTTCCTCTTTATATTCTACTTTTTCGCTATGCATACCTTATAAATAAAGAATTCATTTTAGTTAAAATAGACCAAATAGAAGAATGAATTATTTTGGAAAAATTATTAAAATCATTTTCTTCCTTAAATAATTTTTCTAAATTTCCTTCATTACATAATAATTTTATGTTATATAATACATTTTGTACTGTATCATTTTGTTGAAATTGTGAATCTTGAATTATAGCTATATTTTCGAAACGCTATCGCGATAAAATCGTTTTTGTATTTAATTGGTACGACAATAATAAGTGAAGTAAAGGCTTCTACTGAAGCTTTTAATATAGTGCTGATTTGTTGAGAATTTTGTCCCCTAGCATTACCTATAAAAGAGATTTTTTAGTTAAATCCTTAGATTAAAAGGACATAATTTGATTTAGCTATACCTTGAGGGGGTCTAAATATTCTTAGAGATGCGGGTCTTGTAGAAAGCGAAGGAACTTTTTGGAAAAATATATTAACAATCAATCTTAAAATATAAAATATTACTGTTCGTGATTTTGAATTTCCATCAATTATTATTGCACTATAAAAATAAATTAATCAAGTTTAGTTCTAAATACCTCTTTTCTTCCGTCGATAATAAATCTTCACAAAGATAAGTACTACCATAATCATTAATAATATTTGCAACAATTTGTATAATATCATATTGTACTTTAAATCCTTCAGTTAAAATTAATCTATCAAATAAATTAATTAATTCAATAACCATTTCCTTCTCTAAAAATATAGTTCCTGCTACACTTGGTCTAAGGAAAGCTTTTAAAGCATTAATACAAGTTTTAACAACTTTATCATTTTCATTTGTATTATTAGGATTATTTACACTTGAATTAACACCTAATCCGCTTAATCTATTACTACCTCCAAATGTTTGTGATAATGCTTCTACACAAAGTCCAAATAATATAAAAAAATCTTTTAATGCTTCTTTTTTTGTTGAGATTTCCGTTGTGGTGACGAAATCTGTGAAATCATCAAATGATTCATTTTCCTTTTCATTATCAAAATCTGCGAATTCTTCTTCTTCATTAACATCACTATTCGAGGTAGGTGTAGAGTCGCTACCATTTAATGCGCTAATGATTAATGGATTTCCGCTTTCCAATAAACTAGCAACAGCTCCTAGTATTGTCAACCAGGACATATTATAATACTACATCACCCGTACACAACCAATAACATTTATGTTAATTATATAATAAAAAACGCTTTTAAAACACTCAAGCCAAAATATACGTACCGGAAGAATAACTTCCCTTGTTAATCCACTGTACATAGAATCAAAAACTTCAGTTTGTGTAGAAGAACCACCAAAATTTCCCCCGATTCCTCCACTTCTTCCATTTCCAATAGTATTAATTTGTGCCTCGGCTACATCAGGCTCAACTTGTACTCGAGCATATTCTTTTAATGCTGATACCCATAATGGACATAACAATGACAAGTTACTATAAAAAAATCATTAATTAAGGACAACTTGTGAATTTGAACAAGTTTGTTATGTGATCATTAATGTAAAAAAAGGATACGGTTCAATAACTTGTATTAAATAAGATTGTTTAATGCTAGAAACTTGTAATTCAGCCCATGCATTTAACACAGATAATTTAATCATTATGGCAGCATGAGGACTCAAATCTTTAACGTCACCAACGGTTGTAACACTAACATGATCTAAAATAAAAAACGATTAACAGTTAATTAATAAGAATGAACTTCGCCAAAATGGTATATATAATATTTGTAGTTACCTTTACAATTTTCTAAGGCAGTGGTTAATAATTTCAGTATACGACCCATACGATATAATTCTTTTACTATACCGCTACCAACAAATACAGCACATACTTTTACAGCAGCTGATAGAATTTCTGGTGAAGAATCTGCAGTAAAAGCTGGTGTAAGTGCTGCTCCTATTTGTGCCTATTATAAAAATATTTTTGTTAACATAAGAAAGTGAACAATCTTTTTAAAGTAAATCCTTACTTGATATTGTTCTAAAAGAGCAGCTTCTTCAAAATCTGGATCAGGTGTTGCAGCAAATTTCTTTTTTTTAGTGTGTTTCCAAAATAAGTGGAACATAGATGCTAACGTGTAATACATAATACACTAACCCTAACCCAACCCTAAATAATTACCTCAATTACATCTCTTAATACAGTTAATCCTTCTAATCTCATTTCACTAACAACAGCAGTACTAGCAGTAAAAGCCATTTTGATTAATTCTTGTACTCTTAATACTAAGTAATCTTTTCCAGTAGCTCCTTTTTTCTTCGCAATAGCTAAATCAAAATGATCCTTATCACCAGAATTACTAATAACTTCAACAACTTGATGTAAACATTGTAAAGCAAATAATTGAGTACGCCATCTTGGTGGAATTTGTACAGAATCTTGAATTAATTTAGTATTCTTCTCTAATTCTCTATTACGAACTTGGAAAGCGTTTGTTCTTTCTTTTTCTACCTTAAAATCAAAACCTTCAACTTCTTCACCACCTTCATCCAAATCATTCTCATTTCCAATACCATCTAAATCATCATTACCAGATAAATCTAAAGAAGGAGGTTCAATTGGAGCACCTGCACTTGCAACGCTACCAGTTTTTGACATTACTTTTCTACATAATTCAACCCATAGAGAAGGATTATCAATCGCTGTTTGATTTAACCAACTTTTTACTATATCTTTAACACCATCGATAGTTGGATCGGTATCCAATAAACTAAATAATTGATTATCTAATCCAGGTACTGCAACTTCGAATACATGTTTAGCATTCCTTTGTACCAATTGATATAAACATGTAATAGCAACTTCTTTTAATGGTAAATGTTTACTACTTAATTGAAATTGTAAAAATGCTACCAATCTAGGTAAATCAACAAATTGTTGAGCAAACATAATAAAATGTTGTAAACATCTAATTGATTCTACCACAACCATTTGTTCTTCATCATTTCTCAATTCAATCATCAAATTTAAACATATATTTCTCACTTTAGCACTTGATTGTAATTCTGGACCTAACGTACCAATCAATCCATATATAATTTTACCAAATTGTTGATAAGCGGAAAATCCCAATCCAACATTTGTCGTCCCGACGCTACCACCACCTGGTTCATGAGTGTCTGCCATATATAATTTAGCTATAATACCCAAAGTACTACTAACATATTGAGAAAACATCAATCCAGCTGATTCAATTACTTTGGCTAATGCATATAATGCCCAAAAATGTACTACCGGATGAGGATCACTACTCAATGATAATAATATACCAACTAATGTTTTGAGGTGACTACCAGCCGCCATTCCTCCTACGTGACTATAAATACACCCAAGTGCCAATGCACTACCTGCTCTAGTGTCAGGTTCTCTATTATTAACTACTTGATCAACCAATAATTGCATTTGTGTAGTTACCAGATTACCTCCAACAATGCTCAATAATCTTCCTAATGCTTCGCTTGCCGCATTTCTCAAATATGGATCAGGATGTATAATAGCTTCTTGTAACATATCCATTGCAATACCTCCAATTTTCTTGTCCGCAATTTAAATATAGCCAATAATCCAATTACCATATTAACTTGTACCGCCATCTTTCTTCCTGGACTTTTCTCTAGTCTGGGATGTTTTGATGATTTAATTAATTGATCCAAAATAACTTCTTGTACTTGAGCACTCTGTGCTGGGAATACTAATCCGAATAATTCTAAACTATAATCTACTAGTGCAGTTGCTGCTGGTACTGGTTTTGGCTGATGATGATAACCAATAAGTTGTGTAGATCATTAACGAATCATATTCAGGTGCTCCTATAATTGGTTGTTCTAATTGATTTTCAACTCTACTTTCAACTAAATCCCTATTTAACCAATCTCTCACTCCTACTTTTCTACTATTTCCTTCATCATCATCATTATCTACCAAATTGGCGATATCAATATTCATTCCTTGTAGTCTGCTTGTAACGCCATAAGCATATTCATCTCCTGTCGTCCATACACTTGTGAAACTACCCGAAACTGCTGCAGCGATAGCTGCTGTAATTGCACTTCCAACATTCTTTTCAGGATCCGCAAATAATGATACGCTTAATTTCAATAATTGTGTGCTTAAATTATCATAAGCGCTAATTGGCCTTATAACTACAAAACATTGAAATATTCTTCGTTTTAACATATTTTCTCTATCCGAGAATTTTAACGATGAAAATGGTAATTGTGGTGGAATTGAGGCTGCTGATGAATTTGGTGTAGGATTATTTGAAAATGAATTTGGAACCAATGTAGTGAACGTTAATGTATTACTTAACAAAGCTACTAATCTTTTTGATACATCTGATGTAACTAATTTAGAATTATGTAATAAAAAACTTAACATAGCACCTAATACGCATTCCCTAACATGAAACATGAATGACCATTCAGATTCACTTCTATTTGATACTGATTCTTTATTACTATTTGGTTTAGGTAAAGCCATCTTCCATAATATTAACAATTGTGGTAAATGTAATTTAACAAAATTAGGACCTAGTGACATTAATGATCCGATAAGTATCCATGCTACTTGTATTTGTATACTCGCAACTGACAGATCTTTATTTGCACTTGTTTTAATTAATTGAGTTGATAATGAAAATATTCTTGCGCTCAATTCAAATGATACATCTAATGGTCTACTTGGTATCACACTTAATAATGCTGCTAATCCATAAGCATATCCAAGTGTTCTTACCGGTAATTCACCCGACGTCACTTGATTTGATAAATTATTTAAATCTTTACTTAACAATCCATGTACTTTAGTAATTAATCCTGATAGTTTTATTGGTAATGAATAACATAAACATCTAAGACACCATGCTGTTGCTATTTGTACCGAATAACTTGTATGGCTCAACAATGTAACTAATGGATCCGCAACTACATCAAATACTGTGCTTGCTGCTCCTCCTAAATCTAATAATAATCCTGATATTTCATTAACCGCACATACAAGTGATAACTTTGATGGTTCAACCTGATTTGCCGACCATTGTTTTAACCATCCATTAGCCAATTCACGTACTGCTGTAACTTGTCCTTGTTCACTTAATAATCTAGTACCGATAACATCACGTAATAATAATTCGCAATGTTCCCGAACATTAAGTGCTTCATAACGTGATGAAGAGTTTCTTGTGTGAGATACAAGATCCTTTAATAAATGTTGTGCGATAAATGAATAATTTAATTCAACATAATTTGTACCCAATTGTAAGAATAATGCTGAATATGTTTCTATTATTGCCGCTCTAACTTCTCTTGATGTTGATTGTTTATTATAAATTGTTGATAAATTAGTTAACATTTCTTCTACTGATAATATTACTTTTGTTGACGATGGAGAATCTGATTGCTGTAGACCATCATCACCTGATGTTTGCGACGATGAGTGTGGTGTTGTGGATGATTTTTTCTTTGAAGAATTTGAAGTTATTGCTAAAAAATCAACTTCATTTTGTGTTCCCGCTAATAATGTTGCTATATATGATGAAACTGAACGACGAATTGTTTGATTAGATCCGTCAAGTAATTTAACCATTTGATTAAGTAAATTATCTAATTCATTAGACGCAATTGGATATTGTTGATGTGTATACTTTGCTACAGCATGCATACACTATTATTAACAAAGATGAGAAAAGACAAGTTAGTAAAATAGAAAGTTAAAAAATAATTTCATTTCCAACAATAAGACAATGTGTAATTCCTAGAATTATAAATTAATGATTTATATTACCTGAACTGAAGCTACTTTAATGATCATTGCTTTGTCATTTAATCCTGATCTCATTTGTTTCATAATGTCTTTTATTATAGATTCTGATGCTCCTTTACTTGCTCCTTCAAGCGATCTATTTATTGTATAAATAGCTTCCAATCTAACAATCAAAGCCTAATAATGAAATAAAAAAAAGGGTTAGATAAATTGATAAGCCTGTAAAGCAAATTTTTACTAAATAAAAACAATTACATTACATTGGATGAATTCTTGATTGTTTTCAAACAAATATTCACAGTTTCAGGAAAAAGAGATAATATCTTATCACCCAATGATTTTAAAATTATACCGATACAATGCAATGCGGCTCTAAATTGGAATTAAAGTTCAAATCAATTTAATCAATTTAAAAAATGTTTGAAAAAAAAATATTAAAGATAAAATACTCACAATTTAGTCTCTTTTTCTCCAACATTTTTACCTACACCAACTAAACTTTGAAGTGCTGTGATAGTATCAAATAAAGTTCTAGAATCACCTTTAATATAAATTATAACAAAAACTCTTGCTATAAGTTGTCTAATTGGTCTCTGTGGTTTTGGTGCTACTGATGATATAAATTTTAATAATTGCTTCTCAAGATTTGTCTGACATTGTTTTATAGTATCCTTAATGAAATCGAAAGCAAAAAAAAAGCCGAGTTAGTTAAAGAAAGCTTTGCTTGTGAACAAAAAAGTTAAATTAATTACTTTATCGGTTTTTTTAAGTTCCCTTTCTAAATTGGCCAACCAATTAAAAACATATAATTCCTGTTTTTCAGGATTAGCCGTGTAGGATGCAAGTTTATGCTCATCAAATTGAAAAGGATCATTAAATGTTGTTGGATTCGGTGAATCTCTTCCTGTTGAAACTGACGATACTCTTGGCGAGGCCATCAACTTTGAAACTTATACACTATAAAAATTGAAGGTTTAAATTTGATGTAGAAATAGAAAATAATCTATCAAATTTCCTAACCCTCAAAATTTTTAGAAGTAAGCGAGAAAGGTCGAAGTAGATTTGAATTTTTTGTGGCTTAGATACACAGATCGATTCGAGAACCAAACGGTGCTACGGTACTATTGTTTGACGTTATACAAACAATCAAATTAGGAATAGCCTCAATTTTAAATTAATGACGCGATTTCAAGTGAATTTATGGTAACGATCATTTAATTGTAACTTTTCATGGAAATAATTTTGGCTTTTCTATTTATATTTTTTAATAGACAATCCCACTGATGAGCATATTTCAGTAGCATGCATTTAATCAATAATTAATAAAAGTTTGAGAAATTCAAAGATTCACAATACGAATATCAACGAATGAAATATTCAATCCGTTGTTAATTCCTCTTTTTACTGGTTTCTTCATTTTAAATATGATCTTAGGATTTCTCAAATACCGTATTCCTATCTTTATTGATTAAATACATGTATAATTCCGAAATGTGCTCATTATCGGATTGAACACATAAAGTTGCATTTTTCGTTGTTTTTAAGAGTTTATTAGTGTATCGAATTATTATATTGAGAAAAATCATTTCCCAAATTTGCTGCTTTTTTGATTATAGACCAAATTCTTTTCTTTAGGAATGATGTATATTACCGAAAATTGCAACCTATCAAAATGAACGGGTAATTGAAAACTCAATTAAAACCAGATCGAATAGACAAACCAATTGAACCACAATGTCTGACATTTAAAATTACTTTATAGTAGCGATATTCGTTTTGTCCATACACTACAATATAAAGTTCAAAAGTATTGCATTATATTCAATTTTTCATTAGCGAATCGTATGAGTATAGTAGTAATATAGTTATAAAAATACGTAACTGACATAATAATTTTAATTTCCTTCAGGATCTTCACAGAAGAAAGAAGAAGAATTACAGTGTTTAATTATTAATTCATAATGTTTTTTTTATATTACGATACAATATTAACTATCGATCAGGAGTAGGATTAATCGTCTGATATACTATATCTTCCCAAAATCAAACCTTAAGGTTCCTCAAAATAAATTACCTAATATGAAGTAACTTTATTTCTTTATTTTCGAAAGAAAAACGTTTGATTGGTGATTTTATGAATTTCTCACCGGTTTATCTCTCTAACTAAAAATTTCTATCGTAAATCAATATTAGGTAATTGAGTAAATTTCTATTTCCATATGTGGTGAGAAAGTGTGATCTTACGGTAATTTATCTCCTTTTTTAGCTTACCGGAAGAAGAAAGTTTCTGCCTTCTTGCCGAAAAAACAGCAAACTTAAATTCTTTTATTTTCTGTAAACTCTTAATTCATCTAAAGATTAGTATATCCAGTAAATTTGAATATTTGTGAGAATTAATCGAGCGTGTTATAGGACAACTGATTAATTAATTTATAATATATTGTATGTACAATAGTGTAAAAATAAAACCGATCGTGAGAATTCGGAAATGATGGTTTTAGAATTTAGATCAAGATAATATCTACTTTGCTCTTTTTTGCTCTTAATTTTAATTGTCTCGGAAGTTGACCCTTTTTTTGGAGTGGGGCAGTAAATCATGATCAGACGATCATGCATAAAAATAAATTTTTAATAGATCAACTGTAGTGTACTATGAAACACAAGTTGACTAATATAGTAGGTTGAATAAATAGAAAAAATATAATTTAGCCATGAAATCACATCCAGATCTGGTTGTGTAGTTAGCGGTAATAGTTTAAATAGGATCTACAATAAGTTTCAGTATTATCATCACTTTATTTTCTTCCCCTTTCTTTTAGAAATTACATAAGCACGATATTTTCGTTATTTATTTTATAGAGTAAACAAAATAAAATAAAAGGGACCATTCTTACTTCAAAGATCAAGTACAAAACAAACGGACTAGGAATAAATAGAAGATACAATAAATACTTGCATACCGAGATGTTCATAATACATTGTAAATCTTTTTAAAACTTGCAGGTTTTGAATTAATTATGTAATCACCAAATGTTCTATTATTAGGTATCACTCTTGGATTAACCATATAAAAAGTCTTCATTTTCTCTTGGGATCAGTATTTTTTTTTTTTTTCATGACTGGGATTTTCATTCAATCTTTTTTTTTTATCGCTATAACCTATAATAAAAATCTTTCATACGACATTTGCTACACACTATTATTTACCTTATCGTTTTCTTTTACATTATTCTTGTTTTTAGTTATACTTTTAAATTTTGCAAGTGTCCCTGCAATAGCTCAGGATGTTGATTATCAAGCTAAAGATTCTATTATAGGGAGTCCATCGCCAATTAACGAAGGATGTCCATATCCGTTAGTATCGTTGAAATCAACAGGATTATCAGCA
>NQWY01024975.1:0-11659 GCA_019425655.1 Rhizophagus prolifer
ATTTATTTATTTGATAAGCCTATAGTACTTATACTATTTGTAGATAGATGGGTAGACTGTAGTATTTTGATAAGGTAATATAATTATACTTCCTTTATCAAATAAAATTACAGTGATTTTTTACATTTCAAAAAAGCTATAACACATATATATCTAAAAATATACTTTTACACCAAAGTAAAGCACTAAAGCACATCTTGTTAGTCACATAATTGAAACTATATATCATTTATTGTTACATTGATTTAAATTAAAAAGTTTTTTTAAAAAAAGTAAAATTTAATACTGAATCTATTGATATATTATTCGCGAAAATATAATGAAAAATGCAGTTAATACTTGAAAAAAAAAAACGTTTTGTAATGATTCTATCTTACTACAATATTAATAAAAAATTTCTTTGTAGATTAAGATTTTATATTTACAAGCCCTATAAATTATAGGATCATCGAAAAATTTTTATTACTAAAGAAAGGAAAAAAAAATTTTTTTTTTGAAGCCTTGTTAAATGAAGTAATGCAGGTTCAACAATACCTTTGTTATACAACTAAATGTCCATTATTCTTTTACATATTTCCTATAATTTGTATAACTTATTATCCACGATCCAATCACAAAGAGAATTCCTTGCAATCAAACTAAATTTGGCCATTAATTAATCCTTCCTTTCCTAATTTCATAATACCTTGATGTTCTTTTCGTTGTCAGAAACCCATAATTCCCAAGCCATAGCATAACCTTTTTCAAGATTTGATACAATTCTTTGAGTATCGAAAAGCTTCATGTTATCGCGATTGAGAAAGAGTTTTTTTCTCAATTCAACAAGTTCACCAAACCCGCTTCGATGAACTTGCGGGGGCATAAACTGTGAAAAATTAGGTTGCCAGTAGTTATACCTTACTGATCTGGCAAGCTCGATCGCCCTTCGTTCATAGTCAGCATGATCTTTGGCAATCATTTTATCACCGGACCCGGTTGCTTTGCATATTGAGGCAGCGACTCTTGAGCACCATTTATGATCATTTCCACAGAGCGTTAATATTGGAGTTCCAGACCATAAAATATCACACGCTGTCGTATGCGCATTTACTTGTGGTGTGTCTAAAACTAAGTCAGCAACTCTTCCACGAAGAATGTGATCATGTTTACCAGCTATATCTGTAAAATGAATGCGGTTTGCAACCCCCATACCAGCCCATTGTAAAGCGGTACTATACAAATTCTTGGCTCCATCCGCAGGAAATTTTAATAACCATAGGATAGAATTAGGTACCTGTGCAAGAATCTCCAACCACACCTTGAATATAACTGGGTCAATCTAAAAAGAGCAAATTTAACACACTTAATAATCTTTATAGACTAACGGAATTTGTGCAAAAGATACATAATTAAAATTCACCCACCTTATATAGTTGGTTAAAGTTTGCAAAAATCACCCAATCATCAGGAACATTTGGAAATAGTTGTTGTCGCATCTTCCAACGTTTGTCCTCCTCAAGAGTCCATTGGATATCTGCACGAGTTGCAAAAACTGTGCCTCTTATGTGTTGGTCGTCACGGAATCCTTGTTTATGATCGTTTACAAAATAGGTATCTGGAAGGCTGAGAGTTTTCTCCGGGTATACCCAAATATTATCATCATCTTCTTCAGGATCTAACTCTTCACAAATATCGCCCACATGATGTTTTGTTTTACGTTTAAATGCCTCTTCATTTGTTAACATAGGTGGAACGATCATATCATCAACGATATTATAATCAGTCCATAGGCCACCCATCGTACCTGCAAAGCCCATATGCTGCATTTGAATAGGAGCAGGCCGAGCAGCAAAAATATGATTACGGTCTCCTGCCGTGTATCCGTTTAAATTGATCAATATATGGATGCCGTCTTGAATGATCTGATCACATATATCTTTTGTTGAGCTTCCGCTACAATCTCTAGGGTGATCACAACCCCCCATTATTTTTTGTCTATATGTAGATCCATCATCAGGATTCAAAGCATAAACATAAATTTCAAAATGCTGTCTATTATGAAGTTCAAAAACCGATTGCATTAAATGAGCAAGCGGATGATCTTTTAGGTCAAATGATACGTATCCAACTTTAATTCTTGGAGATGGCGGTGGAGGTGGAGGAAAGACGGTATCTGGGAGCCAATTGGCAGTAAATGCATCATATGCAATATGTAATGCTTGACGGTGACTAACCAATCTTATTTGCTTTGGACTAAGATCATAAGTAAATGTATACCATGGCTGTACAGGACTTGGTGAAGGTTGTGGCAAACCCGGTGGAACTTTTGGACGAAGATATTTTTCATTATATTTACTACCATTTTTACAAATTGCTATCTGAGGGGTCTGTGAAATAACTTGATTCCCGTAATATTCAATGTACCAACGATGTTGCACACGACGCGTTAATCTGTTAATAAGCCGTAATATGAACCCGCCTTCATTTTTTAAACTCGGTGGATTTTTTGTGGAAGCTATCAAATCAGCCCTTGCTTTTAACCATTTATAGCATGCGTCATCGGAATTAAGTCCAACACAAAGAAAATTGAAGAGTTTATGCAGACCTCCAAATTGTTGAATAATTCCTTCTCCAAACTTTGCCCCTTCCTTTATAAAGTTGTCAACAACGTCAGATACTCTTCCCATCATTCCGACTTTTTTAGGAATATTAGAGAACATCAATGTATTGCATTGATCTACATAGAAGACTCCAACGCCACCCCGTTTTGACCAATCACAAACTGAATTGAGCGCTTGTGAATAAAATGTCAAAGCATCGGTATTATCTGAATTAATTGTATAGGCAGTTTCAAATAACTTTAAAGCTTCTTCCCACCTTCCTTCACTTCTACATTTTTCTCCAGTAACATTACATCCTAAAACGTATCTTCTCGTTATTTCTTCATCGTGGGGTTTATTCCTTCCGTATATCTTTTGATAAATAAAAGTAGCCTCAATCAGATTATTTTGGCGCCAATAAATATCCGCCATCGCCATATAAATGTCTGGATTGTTCGGATCAAAAAAAACTGCCTTGTATAAAAATTTTAAAGCTAAATTTGGTCCATCAAGAATTTCTTGGCCCATCGTAACTGAATCAGAAATTTTAGTCAAAACTTCCGCAAGAAAAAGAAAAGACTCAGTTGTTGGATATGTTGCAATTGACATATATAACAAGAGTAACGATATTGATCGCATTGGCGTTGCGTTTAAAAATTTTGAGCATTTCACTGGATCTGATTCAAATGCCTTTGCAATTTCAAGGAATCCTGAAGCGGCATCTTTTTGTGCAAACTCACGATCATGTAAACTAATTATAAAAGTGTGACCAGGCAGATACCCATGAGCAAATGGGAATAGATAAGGTAATAAACCCGCGAGAACGAAATCAGGATCCATGAAGAAACTTGGTATAGGTGAATTTACGAAAGAATGAGGTTGTAAACCGTTTAATAAAGTAACGGTTTGCTGTACATTCACGTAATTCTGTATGCAATAGCCATAAAAATTGCAACATCCCAGTATATGATCTATTAAGTCTACGAATTGAAAATTTGCACAAGCTACTACGATAATATTTATGAGATCTTCAATAGAATCTTCATATCTGTTAAGATATTGTTTAACCAATGCTCGCCGTCGATATAATGATTGTATTTGATTCCATTCGGTATTTGGTATCGTATGCTTTATTGTATCTAACCTGTTAATCACGGCATCCAGTACTTCTAATGCTTCATTGTAATAATTATTATTTGGATTCATGAACGCTGTGATAACGGAGTCGATCCACAACCAATCTGTAGGTTTATGTAATACCGATTTTTTTGCGTGGAAAATCGCCTGTGAATAATTACCAACCGACCAGTACGCCTTTGCCAATTCCGCATTGTCGGATTGTAGCTTCAATGCTTCTAAATTCGAACCGATCGGATCCTGCATATTCTTCCAAATCGTTTGGCACCTGTACGTATTCAAAATTCGGCCGCTCGTCGAAGTTCCGTTGCCGTGTTTTAAGGCAAAAATACTGTCCCAGAGAAAATAAACCTTCTTTTAGCTCTTCTATTATTTATTGTATAGGAAATCCAACCAATCACCTAACAAAGGAGTCAGTTGGTTGAGGGGAATGTTGAAGATCGAGCGTGATAAATTGTTGAAGCATAATTTTGTAATCCTATGTAATTATGTGAAAATTCATAAAAAATTGGGAAAAAAAGTTTCTCACTATTACGAGTGAACGAGACACTTACTTACAGAAAGAAAAAAAACGAAAACTTTGTAGGTTTTCGTAAAAGAATGGCAAAAAGTTTGCTTGCTACAATTTTATAAACAAGGACTATTTATTAAAAATGTTACTGAATGTGAAAACGTTTCAATATTGAAAGAAACTTACTGATTTATTTTGTTAAGAGCCGCTACTTCTCTTTTTGGATATTATAGAACGATGTTAAGAAAAGCGCTTTATATAAAGACACCTACATATTAATTAAAAAAAATCGTTAAGAGAGGGGTTTCTTTATTACCTATAAAAGTGACTTTCAACATTTCGGTTTTCTTAACAAAAGAAAAAAAAAATGTTTTGATTAAGTTAAAAAAAAAGTATAGATGAAAGGAACATAAACTAAAGAAAATTACGATTTTATGGTTTAAAATTTAAATTTCAAACCATCAAACCTTCGAAAAAACTCTTAGCAAAAAGAAGTGTAATAAATTTCTAGAAACGTTTAAAAAAATAATATATGCAAAGTATATTATACCTTAAAATAATAGAACAAGCGAAACCCAGAGTGAAATTCGGAAGACGCTTCTTCACATGCAAAGGACGGTGTCTAGACGAGAGAGAGAGTTTTGTAAGGTTATAATAAATCGAGAGATCAATATTCAATAATCAATGATGGAAAACTCATGCAGGATCACATAAGTTAGTGTCAGGACCTCTGGGCTAAGACACGATTGACAGTAACTTTTTAAGGCAATGAATCGATAGGCTAAGCTTAAGTGAATAAATTGATTGACAATATTCGAAATGAACTATAATACATATAGTAAGGAATCTTCTCCGCAGCGCGCAGTAATTGTTCCAAAAGTCTGAAGATTTGAAATGATTTTCATCTTGAAACGTGAATACAAAATTTCTCCTATCGAAAACAAGAAATCGAAGTGTAGTAAAATCACACGGTTTACAAATTTAAATGTGTTTGGGGCAATGAAATTCCAAAGCCACATACAATGCTAAACAATAAAATATATTACGATATTATTGTGATATTTTTTTTAAACGCGTAATTTCCAATTTTAATTATCAGTTTACAATAAAACTTGGCACTATGAAATCATTTTAGTTACTACGGACCTTAGTAATTAGTATTTACAAAACTACTAACTACAAAGAAGCCATACAGGGTGCAAGGGGCAGAGTAGGGGCACTCATCATAATGTTGATCTTAGTTGTTGCACTGCAACTTATTCGTCTAAGCATTGCAATTCATTGTTTGTCAGAGGCGGTCGTTCTTGTATGACAAATAAATAAAAGGCTTTTAAGTAGTTTTTGCTTTATGTAATAAAGAACCGGAATTCGGTCTTTCTCCGTCATATGGATAATCCATTAAATAGACTAAGAAGATTGTAAAAAGTCTTCTTTATTGAAAGATTGTCAATTACTTAATTATTAAAAACTGAAAAAAAGATGATCCTAGTAAATGCTAGTGACAATTTAGGTAAAATCGATTCACACTATTAAATTAATTATGCTACATATTTGTGCTACATTTCATATTATTATATAATAATGATTCATATTATCTCTTGTTTCCTTAAAAATGTCTGATATGTAATTATATATGTTTATACTGTAGGATAAAAAAAGAATCACTAAATAAACCGGTTTGAAGTACAGCGAACACGAGACTCGAAACCCCAAACCCTGGAAAAAAAACTTTCGCCACAAAAAAAAGAATCCATTTTTTTTAGAAACTAATTTAGTATATCATTGTAACGTGAACATTCGCGCTTTTTAATCCACTAATTTTTTTTGGATTAATAAATTTGGAAACGATCGACTGTGCGCAGTAGAAATCATTCTCCGGGAAATCCACCAACCGGGTATATGGTACAAAATTTTTTTTTAAAAAAAAATTTTTTATAATCAATTTTACTAAAAAAATTATGTCTTCCCCTCGCGATCAACTTCTACAAACCTTAGCAGAAGCGGCTTCACAGCAACCAGAACGTATAAAAGTTGCCGAGGCACAACTTAAGCAGTGGGAAGTAGTTCCAGAATTTTATATTACGTTATTGGTGAGTGAAACGAATTATTCTGAAGTAGGAGGTTGTACTAGAAAGAAAATAAATAGTTGGCTCTTATAACCTTATATAATATGTGAATGTATTATGAGAAGAGTTTCGTGGTTTTATTTTGAAATTTTAAAACTTTATTACTGAGACTTGATAAATAAAATAATTATTGGAAATTTATTACGTGTAAGAATGAAAAATAATAAACTGTATTATTATTAATTATTTTTCAAATCATTGATTAATTTGATTAATTTAAATTTATCTTTCTTTGATGCATTCATAATTCGATAATCCTGAAAAAATCGATTCGATCAATAATCATTAGTATGTGAATGATAATTATCATTAAGAAAAGATAATCATAATTTACATGAAACCATTAATCATACTTAACTTCGTAAATGACGTTCGTTTGTAGGATATTATCAATGACAAGTCCGTTGACGTGAATATCCGATTTTTCGGAGTTATATTTTTCAAAAATGGTGTGGATAAATATTGGCGTAAAACGGCAAAAAAGTGATGATTGAGACCTTTTTCTTTTATTCATTCTTAAAAATTTCATATTTGATAATTTTATATTAATTGATTTATCCTTTATTATCGTGAAGTGCCATCAACCCCGAGGAGAAAGCAAAGATTAGAAGTCAACTTTTGTCTTTTATGGACGAAAATCATAATCAGGTATGATAATAACTCATAATACTTAAATCGATTTTATTGTAACTAATTAACGCGTTTTTTAACATAATAGCTTGCAACCCAAAGTGCTGTTTTAGTATCTAAAATTGCCCGCATTGATTTTCCTAACGATTGGTATGTGTTGAAGTTAAACATTAGTATTATATAATTATATATCATATATTTAGACAAATTATCAATAATTCAAGGCCAGATCTACTTCAAAATTTATTATCCATAATTCATTCAACAATGAATGTGAATCAAGCAATCTTGATACAAAAGAGAGCAATATTAACATTACATTTAGTAGTGAAAGCGTTATGTTCGAAAACATTCGGACCAGATCGGAAAATGTTCGAACAGGTTTTTATTTGTAATTTATTTTTCAAATAATTTTTCCATTTTTTTTTTTTGATTAAAATCTTTTTATAAATTAAAAAGGTTGCGCCAGAATTACTTCGTAATGTGGCTAGCATATACGTAGAGCACACCAATCGATTCTTCAATATGATTTCAACTTCTAATGATATTGTAAATGCAACGGATTTAGAAACGTCACTAATTGCGTTGAAATCTATCAGGCGATTAATTGTTCATGGTTTTCAAGACATTAGTAAAGTTGATGAGACCAAGGTAATGAGATAATTATCATGATTGTGGAAGATTTTTAAGTTTTTTACGATCTCCCGTATCTAATATTCTTATTCTGTCTTAGGCATTCTTTGTTTTAGCATTTGATCATTTACAAAAATTTTATGCTTTAAGTAATCATTTTTAAAGTCATTCAATTAAGTTTTCGCTTTAATGATGGTCGCATAGCCCCATAAATTAAACAATTTGTTTTTTATTGCTTTTTTTAAGGAAATTCATTTCAAGATACATCCTCTCCGATTTTCGAGCTTTTAGATTCTAAAGTTAATCTAATTGGGAAATTTTATGTTGAGTTACAAAAATTGCGCCCAATTTCATTTATAATGACTCCCGGATCTAGGGATGTAATTCATCATTATTGGCAATTACTTGTCATGCATAGTAAATCGTACGAAACAGGCATGCAAATTAATTTAAAAGAAATGGTGACTCAACCATATGGTACAGAAAAGATTTTAATTCAAGCCTTGCTATTAATGAAAGGCATCATAAGAAAGTCTAGTTATAATCAAGATATCAAAGGTATTTTTATTCTTATGACCAATTGTTAGCATTTAAGTTCGTTGAATATAACTTTATTGCTCATAAACAGAAAGTGACGATCAACGTCTTTCTGATGCGATGAAAATATTGGAGGAACAAATATTGACACAAAGCTTTGTCGAATCATTTGCCGAATTACTAATATCAAGTTATCTCATTTTGAGAAAGGAAGATTTGGTAATGTGGGAAGAAGATCCAGAAGGTTGGATTAATTTTGATGAGACTGATCATTGGGAATATCAGATAAGAGTATGTTTTAGTTTGATTAGTAGAGATCTACTATTTTTAAAAATTCTTATTTAAATGTCCTAGTCCTGTGCCGAAAAAGTATTCACAGATCTAATCACCCAATGTCGCGACCTTCTGTCACCAAAAATTTTGAAATTGCTGGAAAATGCCGCATGTGAGTATTCTTCTTATGTAAAATTCAAATTTTTTTGATTTTACTAGCAAACGATGAAACTTCATATTCACGACGGTCTTATTAGACATTTATTGTCAAAGATTAAACTGCCATAATTGGCTATTCTGATCAATTAGAATTTATTAACAATTTTTTTTTGGTTTTTAAAAAAAAAATGTCTAACTCGATTATTTTCTTTCTATTTATTATGTAGCTTGTAAGTTTATTTTATCTTGGATTCTGGATACCAAGTAATTTGATGAATTAATTATATAATTTTGATTTCAAAATTACTAGTGACTCAATCAGATAATTTGTTAGTTAAAGATGCTATTTATTGTGCAGTTGGATTAGGTTCACATGAATTATATGATGTACTTGATTTCGATTCTTGGCTTGTTAATAATTTGTTAGTTGAAGCAGCGAATAACGATCCTAGGCAAGATTGAAGAATTATATTATTAGTTTTTTTTTAAAAATTGATGATCTTTTAATAAGACCGCTATATCGTTAATCTAAACTTTAGTTTTAAAATAATTCGGCGTCGTATTGCATGGATTATTGGAAGATGGGTATGCGTTAAACTGTCAAAAGAAAATCGACCTAGAGTTTACGACGTTATGACGTATTTTATAAACCCGGAAGAAGATATTGTCGTTAGATTGACTGCTGCAATTAATCTAAGAAGTTATATCCTTGATAATATCTCGATATTGTAAAATATTTATTTACATTTTTTGCAAAGACTCTAAAGACTCTTATTGTTCTTGACTCCTAAGCACGTGTAGATGAATGGGATTTCGATTCAGACGGGTTTGTTCCGTATCTTGATCGTGCAATCACATTATTGACACGTTTAATTGGAGAGGTGGAACAATTTGAAAGCCGCTTGAAGATTTTGAACTGCTTATCTCTGATAGTGGAGAGAATGGATTCACAGGTAAATTTAAATGAATTATATATTTATATATTTTGAAAATCATATACTCAATTTTAATTTTTAGATTGCACCCTTTTCTGAGAAAATTACAAACTTATTACCAACATTATGGCAAGTTGCTCAAAGCGAATATTTATTCAAACCAGCTATCCTTGTGATATTGACCAAACTCGTTCAGGTAAAATAATATTTTATTCATATTTATTAACATTTTAAATATTTAAATTAATTTTATACGCGTTATATTTGTATTAGGCTTTGTGGGAGCAGTCTATTAATCTTCATGAGTTTATAATACCAATCATTCAATACAGCGTTAGTCCAAACACTGTAAGTTGAATAATATTTACATATTAAATAATGCAATGATTACTCTCATCATAATGTTCGCAAGACATCATTCGCTCATTTGTTCAGGAAGAACACGTATACCTTTTAGAAGACGGCTTGGATCTTTGGTTGGCAATTCTTGAAAATACCGTTGAATGCACGCCACTACTATTTAACCTTGTCCCTGCCGCTATTGGGTTATTGGAATTTGGGTCAGAAACACTTAAAAGAGTTCTTAGAATTATTGAAAGCTATATTCTTTTGGTACCTGAAATGATTGTACAGGTGCTTTTTGTATTCTTTTATCACTTGTCCGCTTTTATTTTTATATATATTTATTGATATTGCATTGTTGTAAGCAGTCATATTCAATTCCTATCATGGACGCATTTACTCGATTATTCGGTGACCTAAGACCTGAAGCGTGTCGTGCTATCATTTATGTTATTGATGTTACTTTACAAGCTTGTCCATTTGAATTGTTGAAAGAATCAATGATTAGTACGGGACTTCTTGGAAAATTACTCAATATCATAATTTCTGTCAATGAGGTATTTTTTTATAGTGTGATTATTTAAGATATAATCTTTATTAATTTTTTTTTTTTTTTGCGACAGGAAAATCCTTACGTTCTTGTAAGTTATATCTCAATATTAGCTAGGATTATTATTAATGATCCAGTATTTTTTTTACATTTCATCACAATCGCCAGTCAACAATATAATATTCAACAACAAGATTTATTAAAGAAAGTCTTGGAAGCATGGTTAGATAAGGTATTCCATTTAATCATTTTTATTTGCATTATAATATTACAAATTAACATGCTTTAATAAATTATCACCAGTTTGATAATATTGGACATCCGAAACAACGGAAATTGAGCGCAATGGCTTTCGCTACGTTGATCGCTACAACAAATTCCACCATTTTAGGCTTCTTAGCACAATTTATTGGAGTTTGGTGTGATGTATTGAGCGAGGTTAAGGAGTCCGGTGGTGGAGAGTAAGTTTAATATTTGTGATATTATTTTTGATATTATTTTTTTTTTAATACTTTGAGTTATAGCGCATTAGTTTATTGGCAAGAAGAATACGTGGGAAAAAATGAAATTGATGATAGCGATGCATCACCTGAAACTAAACGCAAACGGGCTGTAAGTTCTTTATATTTCAAGCTCATTTTTATGTTTTATTTAAACTTACATAATTGATCATGTTACAACTACAGCTATTACAACGAGATCCTATTCATACTACCAATCTAATTCAATATATCAACTTAAAAATTGGTGAATGCGAAGCTCTTAATGGAGGACCCGAAATGTTTAGACAAAAATATTTAAGTCGAGTCGACAACACCTTATTAGATCAGTTAAATGGATTAATGAATGTTTAAATTAACTCCTTGTTTATATTTTCGTCTTGCGCCATAGTGGCTGAAAGTTGGCAGAAAAGGAAATAATGATAAAAAAGAATTATGTAGATTACATAAATCATCACCTATAACTACTAATAAATATATAATTTCATCTGACACAAACTTGAGTAACAATGAAATTATGTTGTTTATATTAAAATAGTGTTATTTATGAGTTGAAATATAAATATTATTTAGTGTCCTATACAAATATAAATAAATTAAACATTTTGTCTAAAAGAACCATGTCCAAAAGACAAGGGTATAGCTTGTGGCAAATCAACACGAGCCTTTTCCAATAAAGTTTTTGCATCAAGTATCACTAAATAGCTTTTAACTTTTTGACCTTCAAATATAACACTTAATAATAAA